>JAMAKP010000033.1:0-136827 GCA_023628455.1 Chaetomiaceae sp. B2702 | reverse complement strand
GGCCCCCCCCCCCCCCCCCCCAACACAAATCCGAGACTAGAACTAGACTTGCCTGTATACAGAGCTTCTTCGCGCATGTTTGTGTGTGCGTGTATGTGTGAAATAGCCAGATCTTGGAGAGACAGGTGGAGAGGATGTCAAACCTGCTAAATATCATATCATATACTGCTTGGCGCGAGGGGAGAGAGTGAGGAAAAAGAAGGATGTGTTCAGTCTCTGCAGATCAAGTCATGCCACACCAGTTCGGCGACTCGAGGAAGACAAAGATGATCACAACGGACAAGACCTCCCAAGCATGGGAAAGCCCTGCTTCTTCATTGTTTGTTTGGTGCACGGCATCAGTAACCATGCTCTAAGCCTGCCTGCCCCTCAACCCCGACGGTGAGATGGTATGGTATTTCCTCCCGCCTCCTATTCCCTTTTGTCTCCCAGGCCAGTCCCAGGACCCCATCCATCGCTTGCCAACCGACCGACCAAATGAATACGCCACACGCTAAATGCCAGTGTCGGCCCCCCCTGTAAAAAAAAAGAAACGAAAAAAAAAAGAAGGGGAAAAAAAAAGAAAGCAATAATGTATGTACAATAATCGGGACGCACGCGAAACCATGCCCCGGCGAATTAAGCTAACCATCCTCGCTTGACAAGCTTGGAAAGAAGCGCCGATGTCGTCGAAGCCAACGCCTCCGGCCCAGCACAGTCTTTTGGTCTGCGAAATTCCCGACTTGCATGTCGTCCATGGCATATTTCTCAGACGCCTAGTCTAGAACCACCACGGGCGTGTTCTTGCCGAGACCAGCACGCTGCTGACCCTGCGCCTGACCTTGGCCGGCCATGTTCGGCTGCGGCATGTGCTGTTGCGGCACACGAGGTTGTTGCTGCTGTGGATAGGGCTGCTGTTGTTGCTGGAGTTGATGGGAAAACCTCGCCTGGGCGCCTGGTGCGGAGATGGATTGCTGGTGCTCTTGGGACGGTGCTTGAGCATGTTGAGGCGGCAGCTGGGACTGCGTTCTCTGTTGTGTAGGCGGGGGCGTGCCGACAAGCGACAGTATCGATTCGCTGATAAGTGCCAGAAGCTTCTCGATGCCGGAGTCCCACTTTGCCGCCGCACCATTCATCAAACCCTTGAATCCGTCGCCGCTGGTCGACCAGACCCGCTGCTTCAAAACTTTGTTGAACTCATCATTTTCGTTGTTGACGTTGGCATCCGTCGTTGGCCGGAAAATATGCCACATCAGGCTGCCCCCCCTGTCTCGCGGCCGAATATCCAGATGCACGCGACGGCCCTGACCGCCAGATATCGTGAAGCGGATTGTCACCCAGTCCAGCGACTTGTGGAAAATGTAGCAAGCACCTTGCCTTTTGGACAAGACGGTATTCCATGCGTCTTGCAACCCTTCTAATGCTCGGAAAAGCGGGAGCGTCAGGATTAACAATGCCGGCAATTTGTAAATCGCGGGTGAATTTGCCGCTGTCTGGAGAAAATCGATGACTTGCAGATGTGGATTGCCCTTCTCGAGCACGATCTTCGTGTCGCGCTCCTTCCCAAGTTCAAGCTGCACTTTCCATTGCTGCTGCGCATCTGGAGTGTTTGCAGGAAGTTGAGTGGATGGTGAGACTGCTGGGGTGCTGTCGCCATATGTGAAGGTGATCTCGTAGAGAGTGACACTGATTGGGGTAATGTGTCTGCCGCCTCGCCGAAGAGCATCGACAATATTCGCCAGGCTGTCGAGCTCCTGCATGCGGGCCCGGAGCAAGGTAATGCTGTCTTCCTCTGCCGTTGGTCGAAACCGCAGCGTGAACACGCCGGTATGGTGGTCGTAGTACACATCGGTGTCAAGCTTTTTCCGGAGATGTGTGAATCTGGTTCTGTCCGTGACGCCAAACTTTGCCTCAACTAGGGACCTACAAGATACCGTCCGCCTCTGAAGCGAGCCGGCATTGGTTATAAGGTCTCGGTATTCCGATAGTGAAATCGGCGCGGGGCCCTTGTAATCAATTTTGATCCATTCCCGAGCCCAAGAAAGGTGAGGAGGCTTTTTGGAACCACCCGGAGGGGCTAGCATGTCTGATGGCCGCACAAATAGCGACGGTACCTTCTCCTGAATATCTGAAACCTCGTCGCCGCGGTCTGCAGACCCTTGAATGACGTGCGAGCCGCTTTTTTGCTGCGGGTTGCGAAGGTCCTTGATTTGCGACATGACGCTGTTTCCGTATTTGGAGAGGTTTTCGAAAAAAGTGTGGTGAAGATGAAGAAGAGTGCGCGTAGATGGATTGATCTGGGTGAGTGTCTGTATGCACTTGCCATGCGTATGCGTCTCACGCGCGCCAGGCGTCGGCGGTAGACTAGACTGTACGTCAGTGTGGGCCCCCAGCAGATCCGAAGCATGCCGAAACTTACATCTCAATGAGCCACCAATGATCCCCGCCGAGACTCATACTCATCATGGCGAACCATTGCGAGTCCCACGACCTATCACGCATCCATACAGCCTGGAAGCCTTCGCGAGAAGATGGGGAGCCTTTGTAGACCATGCTCTTGACCTCGTCCATCGGTACGGGGGCCGTTTGCAGGAAGGCCCAATTGGACGACGCAGCCTGACTCCTCAGCCGATCGGAGATGAAGAACCACCTGAACCGCTCTAGGAGAGCAGCGCCCTCCTCTGCGGGGTTCCGTAACGAGTTGAATCTCTGTTTCCACTCGTCCGACCAGACAGAACTCGGACATTGGAAGTTGAAATTGCCCGTCCATGTGCCAATTCCCAGGACAGCATTTTCCTTCCTGAGGAGGCCCATGGTTAATGAAGAATTCTCGTGCGGTTGTTCTGAAATCCGCAGTGACAAGTTGCCCTTTCTTTGGACGAATCGGGGTTTGATCGCCAGGGTGTCATAGATTGAGGAGAGGAGGTGTTCGATATGCCTAGAGATGACAGTTGTCAACAGCTTCTCGGTGGAGATGGTGTCGACATCAAACGGGATGTCAACATCTTTGACTTCTGTCCCGTTGCGGAACCACTGCACAACAAGACGGGGTGGGGAATCCGGTTCGTAGACTCCTTCAGGAGCCTTTCCGCTTCGAATCCCAATAATGATCCAGCTCGGCGATCCTTGGGAGTGTGAGCTCTGGGCCCAATACTGGATGGACAGAGCACGATTGAGCCTCTCAATCTTGAGTGTGTTGATCCACAGACCAGTGTGACTGAGTGCCTTGGCCTGCCGCTCAATCTCTCCAATCTTGGTGGTGAGCGTCAATCCGTGCAAGTAGTTGTAACATCCCGATAGGCCCTCGTCCTTGAGGAGTGCGTTCACGTGCTCTTCGATAAAGGTCCTAGCACGCTTCGAAAGCTCGGGCGGTCTTGGATGGAAGATTTGCCGGAAATCCAGGAACCACAACTGTGTATCAAAGTCCTCGGACGAAAGGGTGAGATCCACCTCAAATTCACCGGGAACGGTGAACGTAACCCGCCCATCGTTGATTTTGTAGTCGTGCCATGGTTTTGGAATGTGCTCGTACTCGTGGAGCTGTAGCCTCATATGTAGTGTGACATCAATCTCGTGAAGCCAGTGCAGTTTTCGTTCAGCTGTCTGGGGAGGTTCTGGCAGGTAACCGAGCTGGTCATGGGGTTAGTGCACAAACTGGAGAAGCTGGGCGCGGTTGCGACCTACATCTGGCATCCAATGGGCCGAACCCGTGCTGAGGACCTCCAAGGCAGTCTTGAGATCCGGGCTTGGAACCTTGGCGAAAGCCATCTCGTGCTTGAGGTTGATCAAACCCCAAAAGGCCTTGTTGTAGATCTCTAGCTGCTCCGCGAGATGTGTCCTCAGGTCGATAAGCTTGCCCACTTCGTCCGCATTTCTGGCCCATTCCGTGATGACCAAAGCCTTGACCCATCTCGTGTGTAGATCCTGAATGACGTTCATAATCATCGTCTTCTTGTCCACACTCTCCGGAGATGTGTCTTCGGCGCCGGGGCCGGGGACGTTGGCAATGCCCTTGGCGCTGCCATTGAAACCGCTGCTGGCAGCGCCATTGGTGTTGCCGTTCGCAACAGGCTCGGGTAGAGGCTTTTCGGCCAGGCTGAGGATGAGCTCCTGAAGTTTCGCGTGAGAGTACTGCGCAAGCCGGCTCAGGAGCAGGCCAAGCGGCACGACATCGGTTGTTATGTGTTGAACTTCATCAGGGAGGTCCTCAAGCTTGGCGCTGTGCAGCGCCTGTAAGGTGCTCTCCAGGCGGTTGTGATCAACCGCGGTGGCGCGTCCATTGTCGACTTCCTTGCTTCCGGGTGAATCCTCAGCTTTGATTGGGACGCTTTCTTCCTTGACGCCGTTGACGATGGAGGATTTATCGGTGTCCGGGCGGGCGTCGTTGTGCATGCCGTAGTCCATCCTTGAGATCGCCTCCTGCTCCTAAGGGGCCCTCTGTGCAGCGCTATCAATCGCTGCTGTCGGCCACTCTGAGAAAGCGTAATGACGTGACCAAGATAGGCAGAGGCGGATTGATCCCAAGCAGTGTATAAACGATGCGCAGTTCCGAGAGACAATAGACGGTATGCTACCGTCTTAAAGTCGAACAGGTGTGCGGGTTCGAGACGAGTGAGAGGTGGAGGGGCCCGGCCGGAAGACGTGCTGTGGGTCTCGGTTGACTACGTCGTTATTTGACAGCTCAAGCCAGGAAGAAAAGTTGTACCGACAAGGCAAGAACGGGTGGCTCCGGAGATTCGTGCACCGGCCGCTGTTGTGGAGGTTGTCGTCGATGGACCAAGCAAGGGAGGATGGGAGCTGAGAATGACGCAGGAATGGACGGCTCTCGATTTCCATACGGCCGGTCGGCGTGTCGGTCGCCGTTGACTACCCTGCAGTGGATTCCAATTCTGTGACAAAGTCGTGAAAGGCGTCGTCGGTCTCGATCAGATTGAAGCACTGCAGAAACCTGGGGCCTGAAGACAAGTAGGTGCGCTGCTGGCTTTCTTGGTCGCGTAGCAGCACCTGTCTCGCCTGCGGCTGCGCGTGTTGTGACAGCTCAGAAGAGAAGGCAAGGACGGGCAGTGCAATCGCCCATCACTCCTGAATTCGGCCCTGTGCAGAGTTCTTGCTTGCACTTCGAAACGGCGGGCAGTCGGTCGCAAAGCCTATTCCGCCTTCTGCCTTCTTCTGCCTTCTGCTTCCCGCCTCTTTCGTTTGACGGCCGTCTGGGCTATCGCAATTGCAGATTTCGTCGTCCTCAGTAATTCGGCGTCGCAAAGCGCAGGGTGTAACAATGCGCCCGCGATATCTGGCGATGGAGTGCCGAGTGTCGACTTCGCCTCTCAGTCGCGGTCGGGTCGTCGCGCTTGGTGGTGGTGAACGGTTTCGATCAACCATCCGCTCTCAAAAAGTGGATGCACGCCGCTGAGGAACAGGGGTGGCTAGGCGACCAGGGGGGGGTTCTGCAAAATCTGTGCCTTAAACTTTAGGCATTATATAATTCCAGTTCGATTGGCACTCTTCTGGCTTTATTGATCGGCCAAGCTACGGCTTGATTGGCTTTGGCCAAATCCAAACCTTCCAAATTCCCCACGCCCCGCAAAAGCTGGGCGATTTTCGGGAGGTGTGTGCTTGAATCTTCGGTCTTTTGCTTTCTTTGCTTGTGCTTCCCATTCCTAGACGCCTTTTTTAGACCTTTCATTATTTACATAATTGGCTCGTTATTGAAGAAGTTTACACCAGAGTTATTAGTTTCACGAGGAGCACACTACATTTTTTGAGTGACTAATTCTGTTGTCATCGCAGCTTTTTTTCTCTCCTCTGGAATAGTTCGAAATCTTCCACTGCAACTGACTCCCTTACGTCACCCACCTTCGCCGAATTCGGATGTGGTCCCTGGCTTGACGCGAGCCACGCAGGGTTCATCTTAGAAGCTCAGGGGTTGGCATGACAGCAACATCGATGTTTTTTTTTACGACATATACAGATCCGTATTTCATGGAGATTTATCACTTTCCAACCCATGCTGATTGCACGCTGGGGTCATAGTTACGCATAGACAAGATCAGCGTTTACTACACCATCCAACCGCGCACTGGAGTATGTTCAACGTAGGAATCCGCATGTTGAATACCATTGAGGGCCGAGCCATCCTTGATTTCCTGCATGACTTGCGGGCTAACCACCACTCGACGCCAATTCAGAAAACTCCGCGACCACGACTGGCAGTCAAGAAGATCCGTCTGCCGTCCGCCCTTTTCCGCGTTGCCCAGCTCGCTCCCAGAGCCATAAGTCTAATCGTGGCATCCCTTGCCCAAAATAAAAAATCACAACAGTCTCCCCGATAACGGCCCACATGTGCTTAGGGTTGTCGTAATCGGCGCTCATGATACGCTCAGCTGCGTTGAAATATATCACTTAACCAGTGTTCAACTCGGTCTTTACCAATTACCTAGTAATCATCAACAAGCTACTCACAACTTGTTGCCCGGGCCCAGGGCTGATGTCGTCGGCCACTGGTATCCAGCGGCATCACTGAACTTGTAGCCATAGGACGAAGTGAAGTCATCGAGCACAGCAGGGCCCCGAGAACCTAGGAAGAGGTCAGCTTTTGCCAAAACATAACCGGCCTAGGTATTACTTACCATATGGGTACTCCATGGGGATAATCTCCTTGTTGTCGTCCAGGTAGTGCAACAGAGGCGTAAAGATCCTCCAACTGGCGTCGAGCTCGTCGTCTCTCACAAAGTTGGAGTGGTCACCCTTCAGGCAATCCAGGATCAGCGACTCGTACGCCTCCGGGATCTTCAGGTCAGAGAATCGCCTCCGGTATGTGAGGTCGAGCTCCGTAACCACCGTCTGCATTGTTAGACCGGGAAGCTTCGAGTTCATCTTGATGTAGACGCTCTCATTCGGCTGGATGCGCATCACAAGTTCGTTCCGCGGAATGTCCTTAAAGATCCCGGATGTAACGTCCTTGAACTGAACGCGGATCTCGGTCTTTTGCTCGTTAAGCGCCTTGCCCGCCTTCATGATGAAGGGGACGCCGTCCCATCGCTCGTTCTTGATGTAAGCAACAAGCGCGCAGAATGTCGGGCACCGCGAGTCCTTCGGAACAGTGTCGTCCTCCTTATACGACGGCTTGCTTCCGTCAAGCGATTTCCCGTACTGGCCAATAATGACGTTTTTGGGCTCGATGGCCGGTATCGCACGAAGGACTCGGACTTTTTCGTCACGAATATCCTCGGCCGAGAACGAGATTGGCCTCTCCATGGCAAGCAGGGTGAGAACCTGAAGTAGGTGGTTCTGCATGACATCACGGATGATGCCGAATTCGTCAAAGTACCCGCCACGTCCTTCGGTGCCAAACGGCTCCTTGAATGAGATCTGCACGTTGTCGATATGGTGTCTGTTCCAGGTCGCGCCCAGGAACGAGTTGCCGAATCGTAGAATGAGAATGTTCTTCACCATCTCCTTGCCCAGGTAATGGTCGATGCGGAAGAGTTCGTCCTCCTTCCAGTCGGGCTCGAGGGACTTCTGGAGCTCGCGAGAGCTCGCCAAGTCCTTACCGAACGGCTTCTCAACCTGTTGTCGTGTCAGTCGCAATAACGAAGGCTCCATGCAACAATATCCGACATACAATGACGCGGGCAATGCCTGTTTTAGGGTAGCAGCATTTCTTCAGATGCTGCGATACGATGGTAAAGACGCTCGGCGGCAGGGCCATGTAGAACAGTCTGTTGGTCTCTTTCCTGCCCTGCTCGAGGTCTTCGAGGTGCTTGTTGAGCTGCATAAACGACTCGTCCCGGTCATATTGGCCAGACACATATGTGCACAGGTTGCAGAACTCTTCTAGCTGCTGCTCGATGTCTTTTGTGGGAGTCTTGATGTATGACTTGATGCGGCGAATGTACTCGTCATGGTCCATTTTTGTCCGCGCATAGCCAACGATCTTGATGTCCTTGGGCAGAAACTGGTTTCGGTACTGTCATCACGTTCAGCCATCTTCTTCGTCCGAGTCGCCAGTGGGAAGCGCCTGACTTACGAGTCCGAAGAGAGCGGGAAACTGCAAAATGTTAGCCAATTGGAATTCCAAGGCTGGCGCATCTGTTTCTCGCAGCAACGCATACCGTTTTCTTCTTGGCGAGATCGCCAGAGGCGCCGAGGACAACAATGACAGTGTTGTCCTTGAGCTCGATGGCGCTGGAAGATTGTCAGCATCCCTCCGAGTCTCATGTTGGCGGCCGGCCATTGCCAGCCGCAGAGCATTTGTCGGCTCGCTGCTGCACAGAAAGAGAGACCTTGACGCAACTGCGCTGAGAGCTATCCTGGTCGCCCAAGCTCCACTTGAATTGTCATTAACGGCGGGGCTCGGACACTCACCCTCCAGCAGAATGAAGGTCGGAGGCCATCTTGTAGGGCAGTTCTGTAGTCTGTGCAGAGATAAAGTCGAGTCCGGAGGGGTACCGAGTCGAAGTGGTCTCTAGGGCCCCGGAAGCTGGCGAGAAGGTGTGTCGAGGGACGACGGATGGGAAAAGAGATCGGAGTCCGATCAAGGTTCGGGGTTAATGGTATTTCAACCGGCAGGGGCGATGAGTGATGCGCAGACGGCTGGAGCTAAAAGCGCAAAGAGCAGGGCAGTTGCGTGCGAGGGGAAAGCTTACTCACCTCAGGGACCCCGCCTTTACGTACTTGCTTGCCCCGACACCAGAGAAAAGCTTGGACCGGCTAACTTAACCCTTCAAACGCTTTCGTGTCGCTCCGAATTCTCCGGATGGCCCATGCCCCTCCCTCTCTGGGTCCGTAGCTAGGTCCCTCGAGGTGCATCTCGGTGCCGGGGGAACGGCATTGGGTTGGCTCTTGGATAAGTTTTCTAGCGCGCTACGTGTTCGCCAGCTATTTCGTGCTACGGGTTCTACTCCATTGAGCTCGACAAAGTCGTTGAGGAGAGTTGATACCGGAGAGCTTGAATCGGAGTGGCATGCGCCGCACTCCCCAGAGTTTCCGGTCAGTGCGAGTCCTTCTTCATTCCCCAATCACCGCACCGCTAGTTGAAGCTTGAATGCACTACGACTAGCAATCCGGCTGATCTCGCCTCTGTACGGGCGGTGGGTGATGTTGCACAATTTGTAACATCAGTGTCTGGGAGAAGGTAAGGTAGGGCTGTCAATCCAAACGCTAGGTGCGGGGCAATCTGTATCTCGTTGGAATGGGATGGTGGGGTAGGTAGCAGATTGGTGTCGATAAGCTAGGGGGAAGCTCTGGTCGACCCCCGTGGGCTGCCCGTCGGCGACAGCGGCTGGCAGCGTTCTCGCCTCCTGGACCTTGTCTTTTTTCCCACGAAATACCGCAGGCACTGCGATGCCGACGGGCTTGTCTCGACACTAAACCTCTGTACAGGCAAAAATGACACATTGCGGAGGTCTCGAAATAGTGCTGGGCAGACCGGGGGTTGCCCACCGGCAGAATTCCCTTGCCCCCCACGCCGGCTGGTATCACTACATCCTCTCGCTCGGCCTATTGGGGGAGCGAGCCTCGCAGCTGGGTTAGTCTGGGGACTCCTCGGGCGTAAAAAAGTTACGGCTTGCATCAATGGTTGGGTCTTACACACGCAATGAGAAGAATAATGAGACATCTCCGCTTGAATCTCCGCGGGCGTCCCTGAAATTAGAGCAGAGCGGAATGTTGGGGCTGCCGTTGTCAGTTGACGAGATACAACCAGCAGATATCGGACATCCCCCAGTCCAGATGGCCAAGACGGACAATTTACCATTCTCTTCAACAGGAGACGAGAGACCGCTCTCCGACATCCGGGCCGGCTTCGCAAGTCTATGTCGCAAGGCTGTGGAGCTAGGATCCCGCCGCTTCTTTCGCATGGGTTTATTACCCGCCTTCCATTGGAGCGGGAAAGTGTTGCTGCGGAGATCAAAAGAAGCATTCAACAGCTACTACCCACCCTCTTCAATGTTCTGGGCTGCGTTGTAGAAAATACACCGGGACATCTTGCGATTTCTTTGAAAAGCCGACAGTAATCCAACGTCTTGATCGAGACCATCCGGATGATCCGTTTAGCTGGTTGAAGTCAAAGCAGATGAGGCGAGTTCGTAACAGTTCTACGGAGATAGTTCAGGTTTAGAGACGTTTTTAGGGGGTTGCAAGTTGAGCGGTGTTTGACTGGAAGTTTGGCAGCGGGATTGTTGATTAAATTTTTTGAGTAGGTACCTACCAGATGGTTGGATTATTATTATGTAGCAACAACTTCTAGATTATCTCAAGGTTTGCTTATCGCGTTTGGAAGCGGGACGTCTTCCATTGCATCATACTGTGGCTTACATAGTAGATATCAGCCACCGGCCAGTGGCTGATTCAGACCCGTGGGTCCGCCAAGCGTTTTCAAGCGGAAAACCGGGGCCACAGATAATCCGCCCCGCAAAAACACGCGCAAGCCCTACGACCGCACCAGCGAATTTTTGAAATCGCTTGGGGGTATCGAAGTGTAGAGCCACAACCACGTCGCCCAACGCCGGACCTCGAATCAGCACGACATTTTGCTGATTAACCTTGACCGTGGCCGGGAAAGATTGATCGATCGGGAAATCTCAAACCGACAAGATGCCTACCGAAGCTGGTCATAGATGTGAGCGGACCCGGGCCTTCTGCAGCAACGGTGCTGGCGCAGACCAGGGATGATGCGGTCGCGATAGCCGGCACTGTTGCTGCATTCGTCATACACCATTGAGCTGGGCTAACTGTGTTTTTTAGTATACGTCAAGTGAGTGCAATATTCCAGGCGACAATTCCGAAAGCGCCCACCCAGCTGCGGCTCAAAACGCAATGGGACCCACGCGACTTGCGATTATCCCGCCCGAAAACCGACTGTCGATGTAATCGAGAGACTGACAGCAATTGTCCCGTAGGGGTCGCCACCTGAGCTACCAGCGTGGCCGCCACACGGTTCACCCGAAGACCAGCCTGATCAAGATTGAGGGCGTCGATGACACCTCTGCTGCCAAGTACGTTTGACGAGAGGGATATCACGTTGCGGACGACCGGGGATTAACGCGGGATACAGCTTCTACCTAGGCAAGAGGGTCGCGTATGTCTACCGGGGCCAGAAGGAGGTGCGCGGCACCAAGATTCGCGTCATCTGGGGCAAGGTGACAAGGCCACACGGTAGGATCCAACGATGAATATGGTGTCAGATGGGTGTGGCTGACTGTTTTCTGCAGGCAACTCCGGTGTCGTCCGGGCGAAATTCACGAATCCCCTTCCTGCGAGATCTTTCGGCGCCTCTGTTCGCATCATGCTCTACCCCTCCTCGATTTAAGGAAATGGATCAGGCCGGAGTTGGTTGGTAAAGGTGGTTCATGATTTCGGTGCATCAGGGTTAGGCAAGGCCTCGACAGATATGGCCTTGCTTCTAGCATTCAAAATCAAGGCAATACCAAAATGACGATGCCGTTGAGGATCCGCAACATCGGGTGCAAGACAGTGCTTCAGTGACGAGGAGCGCAAGGCAGTTGCAGGGGAGGACTCTTGTCTTCCCTTATGTCACAATAACAACGATAATGGCCAAAACCTGGGCTACAAATTCTACAGGTCTACAAAGAGCATCCAGGCGGTGGTCCAAATCGCAGGAATGGTGACTGGGGGAGAGCCGGCTCCAAAATGTCTTGCGAACGAAAGCTTCATCCGAGACTTATTCTCAATACCAACAGGCCATTCAAATCGGGGAACATTTGGTTGCATGTGTTTGAGACCTATTCTGACTGGCGAGAAGTCCAGGTGAAGTCCAAACCCCCTTGGCAGTGTCTCCCCCAATCGAAAATTTCGTGGTGGTTCTGATGGGATCCGGACATGGGAGAAACATGATATAGCACGCCTACGCGGGACATCAGTTTTAGGTTGCGGAACGGATCGACGCACTCCAGGTCGGAAAGTGCACTGTATGAGCCCATCTTCTTTGTACCCGGGTTCACACAACGGTTGCTCCGTTGCAAAGAGAACGTGGCCGTCAAGTTACATAAACCTGATGCTCATGCAAGTACCCGTCTCGGACTAGAAGCTACAGCCGATGGCTCTGGCAGGGCTCAAAGAGCGCTCCGTTGTGGCACCGCAGAGCCATGTAAGCCAAGGAGAGGTCAACAGTCCCGAAAAACCAAGGAGCGGCACAGATCGGTTGGGCTAGGCTGCACTTCCGGCCCCAGGGAATCGAGTATATTTGGTGCGTCGCCCCCCCGGATGATGTCTCTGACTGAAACGGGCAATTTATGGCAACCACACAGCGGTATCGCCGTGCCACCGAGATCCCCGGGCCTCCTCTTTGACATGGAATCAGGATGGTGGCCTGAAGGAAGGCCAGTCGGGAAGATAGATATGCATCCTTGCACTATGAACTATGGACGTTGCCTTTATGAAGATGGTGCGTCCCGGTCATGCAGGCAGCCTTATGGGAATCCGCCGGCACCCACTCGGGTGTTGGTCTAAATAAGCTCGACGGGTGGCTGAAGAATGGTAAGACGATCTGCCGGTTACACTAGTTTGAAAGCATGGCAAGCGGGGTCTGGACCTCCCCTGAAGCTTGGTTAATGGAGCTGGGAAACCTGCTTTTGATGGATCCTGCAAATACCATGGCAGGGCGAATTCGACCTTTATTCGGGTTTGTCAAGACCATCATGCAGGTTTCCGGCTGTTGCCCCTGAGCTGTGGTCTTGTCCAGGGTTACATTCACAGCTGGATAGGGCCGATCGGGATGTCAGTTGGGTGGCTCCATCCGGGCCAACAATCAACCTCAAGTTCTCAACGCAACTCTTGAGGCTCAGAGAGTGTTACTGAGGTGATACTGCAGCCGAGAAATGCGACTTGGGAGCTGTCTCCGGGCTTTTGAGTCTGCCGTGCGGTCCGAACAACGCGCGGACCTGGCTAGCTCTGTGGACACCTCAGAGGCTCAGATAGAGGGGGGATCTGAGACCAGTCTCACCACTCCAGTACAAAACAGGGGACTGTACTGTACAGAATAGTAATACTGTACGTCACCATTATCAATCAATGGCGAGGAGCGGCCCGCTGAACTCAGGACTTCTATCCGTACTCCACCCGAGACCAAGGCTCGAGATAGGGTGAATGTTTCGACGCGTGATTGTCGACACTCTCTATCAGGTAGTTCTGAAGGTTGGGCATCCTCACATGCCCCTACGGGGTCGAAGTGCCCATGCTCGAATGCAGGTGCCACTCCCATGATTACAGTACATGCATTGTGACTTTGTGACCAAGCGGTGGAAACCTGGAGTATCCGAAGTGATATGAAACACTCGAGTGAAGATCAATAGTCAAACCAGCCGTGGGCGCACTCTCGGGCGGGAACTAACGGTTTTCCGCTTTCCATGCCTGTGTCCCGGAAGGACCGGGGTTTAATGCACAGCCCAAGTGCGAACCGGCAGATTGGGGAGGTGGTATTCGTATCTGTCAACCAACCCGTTGTTCTGCCAAGTTGCTCGGTAACGCGGCGTGTTTGGCTCTCCCGCAAGTTCGTTCTGAGGCGTAGCGACACGCCGTACCCTGGCTTGGCCGACTTCGACCTGCTTCTAGAGGATGAGAAGGCCACAACAAGGAAGCCCCTTGTTCGGCGAGACATGCTATGCGGCGACCTGGGGCCAGCAGATCGGCCAGTGCAGGAGATCGTGGACCCAGTCGCCACCCCGTTGGCTTGCGGACGCGTTGGCAACTGTGGCGGGAAGCCAGTGAGCGCACCAAGATGTCCCAGCGATTTGCAGGTGGATCGACTGCGTCGCACCAGTCTCCTGCGCATCGCCAACTCGTATTGGAAAGTTCAATTGCATTTCCTAGCTGACACCACTGGATGGGGAGGAGTTGCACCGCAAGCGGCGAATCAAAACAAGCCTGAAATCGTCCCCGCCTTGCGGTTCCATGCTGCACCTTTCCCACTTTTCCACGCGCCGAGCGTGTTGCCAACGCATGCGGAAATCGAATCATCCTTAAGGGTACGGTCGCCCGCCACACACTTTTTCTTCGTTTCTCCCACTTGAAACTTTTCGGCACCAGGCGCTGCACTGCGGGCCCCATATCATTATCGTCGCATTCAAGACCCTCGTTTGTGGCTCCACGAAGCAGTGGGCGTTTTCTTCCTGTCCCTCTCTCGTTGCCACGGCCAGTTATTGTTCTTGGCCTTACCGTCTTCTGACCGTCGCGTTCGTATTCTTAATAAAATCCTCTTTGCGCATCAAACGCCGAAGTCGTCTTTCCATACCACCTTGAAGGGGCTTGGCTCAGACAACAAAAAGCTGGCACCTCAGTTTGGGATGACCGGGCGGAAACTACGCTGATTAGCGCCGATTTCCGCACTACACATGCAGGCGCGGTCTTTCCGCAAAGGATACCAAAGCTCGTATTCAACAGACACCAATTTCTCTCGCCATTGACAACTACGACGGACCGACCGCGAAGTCAATTGTTGAGGCCTTTGAGAGCAGAACACATCCGACCTAGAGGTTTAAAAACGACGCAAAAAGTTGTGTTTTGGTTTTTCGAGCCCGTGGCGCTGTGCTTTTCAGCTCGAGATTTTGGTGGGGGTACATACAGACGCTGACGTCAGTCCGAACTTACATCGCTGTCCGCCCTAAACGAGCCTGTCTCCACAAGGCGCTGCTCCGGGGTTGCAGTGGAGCTCTTGGTTTCTCCTCACCCCTGCAGAAATATCGAGCGCCTGCCCATGGGAAGGACGCAATCGTTTTCTCGTGCAAGAGACCCCAAGCGCCAAGAACCCGCCACCTGAAAGGCGCAGCCAGTGCATCCCCTCGTCGTCTCAAACAACCTTTCGATTGCAGAAGTCACCTGCGCCACTCGAGAAACCACAGTCTTCTGGCTCTCGCGTTGCTCCCGTTGTGTTTTTGACCGTGGCCAGCACCTCTAAAGGCGTTCGCTGCCTTGATTATTACCGAGACCTGCGACACACTCATCTTTTTGGATCTTGTGGTCCTTCAAAAAGCAAGACAGGGCAATCTCTCCATCCAGGAACCCCAGCCAGTCCACTTTTTATTCCCCAGTTTGGATCTTCCAAGCTCCAGCTGCCTGCTAGTTCTTGACAAGCGGGTTGCAATCACTGTTTCCGCGGCAAGGATACGCCGAGTTTGAATCCATTGCGCATCCGCTCACCCCTGGCCGCAAGACTGCGAAATAAAGTTGTTGTCTCCCCCCTCGACCGGCAAGATGGCGGTCGCAAACACCCATCCTCCACCCACCGCCCCTTACCAACTCCAGCAGCAGGCGCCGCCACAACGCACGCCCCAGTTACAGTTACACTCAGCGCAGCAGGGGCCGGCCCAGAGGCCTAGAAAGTCGAGAGCCTTCAGTTTTAGGTCGGACAAGTCGCACGGCTCGGGCAGCCACCACAAGATCGATTTGCACGAGACATCCGCCGAAAAGGAGGCCAAGAGACTGCACAGCAAAGCGGATCCAACGCTTGCCATGCAGGAGGCGGAACCTTGTGGGCAGAAACCCCAGCCGCCGAATCTGTGCCATGGCTAACTTTATCTATAGCCGAGATTGCCGCGAATCTCAAATCTTCTCTCGCGCCCTTGAGGAGTATCCAGCACAAGGATGCTTTGGGGAATCCAATTGGTATGGTCCAAGACATGGCCGTGATTTCGGGGACAAAGGCTAATATGGGCTCCACTTACAGCCGATCCGGACCGCTCAAACCCGACCCGCAGCAGATGGGAACGGCCGTTGGACACGATCCGGAGTTTCGAAGCTGCGATTGACGGCGGGTACAGCAACCGAAGGTCCATAATCCGCTCAGGTACGATGGACAGAACCCGCTGATGCCGAGAAATGATTTGATGCTGATTCTAGTTCCTACCATAGACACTGACGGAGCAACATGGGGGCCCAATCGAAGAGCGAGCTATTACGGTGGCAGTTTGTGTTCCCTATTACCTCCGAATGACGGCACAATACTGACCTGATGATAAACAGATGGAAACGGCGGCCGCTTCACACACGACAGCTACTATGGAAGTCGCCCGCCTTCGATGATGTACGCCAGCCGTGCCGACGGTAGTCTGCCAGACCTGAGGACGGGCGGCATGGGACAGCGAGACAGCTATTACGACCAGCAATCTGGGTATGGTGGTCACGGGCCGACGGCACAGAACGGCCGACGGGGTTGGCCTAGGATGTCCTCCGAACCGCAATATGGCTCTTCGTACCGACAGCAGAACCCCCACGATTATCCGATTCCGAGCAATCATCGGTCATACGAGACGGTTACGACTGCTTCTGGAACCGGTTCCTCAGCAGAGCCAGCCGGTTATCAGACTGATCCCACCAGCAGCGATAATAGCTCCATTGAACGCGGCCAATCCGTGCCCAGGCGGCAGCCAGAGCCAATGAACGACTACGGCATCGGATTTGGGCAAAGCCCGTCATACCAGCCGCCAAACTTTACGGTCGGCATTCAGAATTCTGGTATGAGTGGCGGAGGCAACAACTACCAGACTAGCGGGGCATACAGTTACGGCAGCGCTGCGCCTCCGGTCCCACGCAAAGATCAAGGGCCAGTGATGAGGAAACCGATGCCCATCAATCATGTTCAGCAGGTGCGGCCCGCCCAGCCCGAGAAGCGAAAGAGTTGGTTTGCCCGACGATTCAGCAAGCACGCATAGTGGTGATGCTTGTGCTTGGTGCTGAAGTCAACAGTAGAACTTGATCCTTTTTTCTTTTTTGTCTTTGTTATTTCGATACCCATTGTTCTCGGCCGTCAGAAAATGCCGGGGAAGTCAGCAGGGCTGCTCAAAGGCTGTGGGCGGCATGGCTGTTTCTCTGGCCGCCGGGAGGGAGATGGAGGGAGGATACTCCATGATGGCGCTTTGCCCTGTCCTGCAACTGGACAGCGGGAGAAGGAGGAAATTTATGGGGAGCGTTGGACACTCATTAGCGGGATTCTTTTGTGTTGGTCGTCCGTGACATTGCTGAACGGGTTGGAAGGGAGGGATGTCTGCTGAACGTACTCGGGGATAACAAATGGGTTATGGGCGTGTGATGAATGGGATTATGTGGCTCATGACGAACATAATGAGGAGGGGCTCTGGGAGGTTATTGTCGAATGGTTGTCTTGGACTTACCGCTTCCTTAACACCCCTTTAACCCAGTTGAAGATTCAGGGGCCCGTCGGGGGCCTGGTTGAAGGAAGGAAGGAATAGGTAGTCTTTTTTCTGGAACATACTTAATCCTGTATTCCTACCCAACCTTAATCAAATCGGGATGCGGCGTGAGCGCTTATACTTCATGAGAACAATGGATTCGTTATTTGGGCATTTGGGCCCATTGAGTGGATTCTTGGAGAACAACATTAGAATGGGGCGTAACATTGGTTTATTAGAGCCTTTTGCGCGCGGTTCAATAACCCATCGTTGGCCCCTTATCGCCCCATGCGGAAACAGAGAGATAAATAAGCCCACACAATGAACTACAAATACATATAACAGGACTCCAAAGTCTTTCACCGATCCTTCTTCCCGTCCTTTGAAGGCGCCTTTTCCTTTTCCAGCTGTTCCGACTGATCCTCGGCCATGGCTACGAAAATGTAGCCGACGAGAACCGCATTGGCCATGATGGCTGCGAGGGCGCCTGCGTAGGTTGAGTTGCCTGGATGGATGGGTTGGGGGGACATGGTCAGTCATTTCCCAATCTCGTGAGAGAATTTCACGTCGCATCAATCGGGCAGGAGGGTGATGGAAACGAATCGACGTGGAGGGGGCCGCCGTAGAGAAGTGTGCGGGCAGGCGGCATACGTACCCTTGAAAACGGCGTCAACTGTGAGGAAGTAGGAACCGATGGGGACCACGATCATGCCGAGGGTGAAGGCGAGGAGTTTCATGATGACGGACCTGCGGATTTGTAAGTATGGGAGATTTTGGTTGGCTATGAGTGTGAGGCTGGTTGGCGGTCTCACGTGGGCACGGCGGGAGCAATGTTGGACTGCTCGTGTGCTGCTGGACTGGAGCCAATCGAGTCATCTTTCTCGAGGAGGGTCTTTTCCTGGGAGATGATTCTGCGCGTGGCCATCTTGGGGCGGGGGGTTGATGGTGGTGGTGGTGGTGAGGGTGGTGGTGGTGATGGCAGTAGTTGAGGCTGGGATGTGATAGGTGATCAAGCCCTTGAAAGGGGAACAGGGCGTTGGCAAAAAGCCGAGCCTTGGACAAAAGCAACTATGAGTAAAGAATTGATAGATGTGCCTTGCTAACAAAACAAGGACTGTTTTGTTCTCGAGATGAATCAAGTATCAAGTTCGCTCGGTTGGTTTCCTGAACGGTTGGATGATGCGTGGCTGAGGCACAGAGGCTGCTTGCGAACGGCTGCTGTGTTGGTCTCGTTAATTGACGACGCACGTGTCGACGTGCAACGACCACCAGCCTCCCAGTCGCGTCGCCCCGCTAAAATTCCCCATTAACGCGTTGTGGGGCGCCGGTAAGGCCTGTTTGGCGTTTGTTCGCTGCGTAGGGATTGGAGTTCTTTCCCCAGCTCCTCACCGTTTCTTTCGCCCTCGAGCTGCTTGCTTCGAAGCGAAGAGATAGAGCACCCAACTGGGCCTCGCCACGCGATTCTTGTGCTCTCTTGGGCACCCGCCGCTTCTTTCCGTTTGAATTGCCCTTTGTTGGCTTCTAAATACCTGCCTTCTCCTATTTCGCTCGAAACCGCAAATTCCTCAAGCCGTTGCCCTCACGGCTCGAGAGACTTTTCCACTTTACTTACGGCCCATCCTGCCATTTTTCGAGGCTCGACTTTTTCAACCATGGAGTTTTCGTCCTCACCACCACCAACCGGCCGCCGCCGACTCATTCTTGAAGAGGAGGACGACGAGCTAAGCGTGATCGCGCAATCGCCTTACTTTACGCAACCCACTCAAGTCGTTGAACGGCCACCGCCTGTCGCGAGTTCTTCACCGAAATCTATCGTCGAAGTACCCGCCTCATCTCCTTTCCGACCGCAAGCTCTCCAACAACGCGGCCGACTCGCCAATCAAATGGCCCCTGCCGGTACTGCGTTTAGGGCGCCTGCCCGGCAGACTCTACCCATAACGAAGCGCGCACCTAAGCGCGAGTTTATCATGATCTCGGATGATGAGCTCAATGCGCCAATCTACGCCGGGGGCGATTCGTCGGACGACGACGAACAGCCTTCCAGAGGCGATATCCGCCCTTCCTCGTTTCAGCCTAAGGAGCCGAAGACAACGCTGGAGAAGACAGTGAGTTACTACCAAAAGCCGCCTATATCTCGGGTTGGCACGGGCTAACCAGACGCAAGGCGGCCAACTCTGCCTCTGCCAGTTCCACAACAAACCCCGAGAAGTCGTACGTGTTACAAAAAGACTGGGTGTCACTTTCCCCTTCCTCATCACAGGAAAGCTTTGAATCGCTACGGCAGCTTCCCGTCACAAAGCCACGTCGACGACTTATGCAAGGCCGCCGTCGGCGCTCAGTCAGCCCTTCAAGCCCTGTGCTGAAGCCAAGCCAAGATTCACCTCCACGGCCGCAATTGATCGACCTCGTTAGCGACGACGATGCGGATGATGGGTACAGGCAACCAAAGGCGTCTTCGCAACGTGGCTCTTCGCCGGCAGAGGCTGACTTGGAGATTGACGAAGAGGACTCCTTCGACGAACGCGTTCTCAACTACTTAAATACCTGCGATGTTATGCAGCTTGTCGCGATTGCAAACATCAAGGAAGAGAGCGCAAAGCTCATGGTTTCACGCCAGCCATTTGACGATCTGGAGGCTGCTCGGAAGGTGACATTATCCCAGAAGAAACGGGGCAAAAAATCGGCCAAGGTTTCCATTGGAGAAGAGATTGTCTCGGCCGTCAGGTCCTATGCACGTGCCTTGGACGATATCGACCACATCATCGCAGTCTGCGAAACGCAAGCCGAAGCGCTCAGGGGAACCACCTCAAGTTGGAACCTCGACCAGACAGGCCAACTCCGCAACGACGCAAAGTCGGATGACGGAAAGCCAATGACTCCAATCAGCGTCGACGGCTCCGCAAAACTGGTTGAGGTGCCACTGGGCCAGCCGGGACTCATGGAGGGCTGCGTGATGAAGCCCTTCCAGATATACGGCCTCAACTGGCTATATCTGCTGTATAAGAACCAGTATGGCAGCATTTTAGCGGACGACATGGGTCTCGGCAAGACTTGTCAGGTCATATCGCTCATGTGCGCCATCGTCGAAGACTGGGAACGCAACGGCGACAGCGAAGGAAATCGTCCGTGGCCGAACGTTATCATCGTGCCGCCCTCCACCTTGGCGAATTGGGCCGCGGAATTCAAGAGGTTTGCTCCGCAGCTCAACATTACACTCTATCAGGGCAGCCAGTCAGTTCGGGACGAGATCGCCTACGACGTCCAGGAGGATCCGGCGAGCCACCATGTGGTTCTAACTTCGTACTCGCAACTATCAAGAAACGACGATATTTCCAATCTTCGCCGTTTTCGACCCATGGTAGCCGTGTTCGACGAAGGGCATAAGATGAAAAACCCCAAAACCAAGCTGTACAAAGATCTGCTTCGAATCACAGCTACATGGCGACTGGTATTGTCTGGCACTCCTGTCCAGAACAACCTCATGGAGATGATTGCCCTCCTCCAGTTTGTCGAGCCGAATCTCTTCCAAGCCTATTTTGAGAACTTGGAAGCCTTGTTCAACCAAAAAGTCTCCCTGACGGCGGTTTCCAAGGGAGCGCTGTTGCATAGCGAACGGGTTGCGCGCGCTCGAACAATTCTAGAACCGTTCATTCTCCAGCGGAGGAAAGAACAGGTGCTACAGGACTTGCCGCCCAAGACAACCCGGGTTGTCACTTGCAAAATGGACGCTGTTCAAGGGGCCATATACCGAGACTACGAGAGACGGTTCAGGAAGTCCGACTCTCAGGACTCCAGCACCCGTGCCAAAGACGGCCGGGACAATGACACGAACAACGTCTGGATCCAGTTGCGCAAAGCGGCCATTCATCCGCAGCTATTCCGGCGGTTCTTCAACGATCGCAATGTCGAGAAAATGGCCGAGGTCCTGATGAAGAAGGTTTCCCAGTCCGAGTTGAAGCAGCCGAGGCTAGACCACCTCACCAATGAGCTCAAGGCTTTGTCCGACTTCGAGCTGCATCTCTGGTGCAGAGACTACAAATGCATCAGGAACTACGATCTCCCCGAGGACTCCTGGATGGACTGCGCCAAAGTCAAAGCGCTCCTCGATTTGGTCAGGGAATACCAGGCAAATGGGGACCGCGCGCTGGTTTTCACCCGGTTTGCCAAGGTCATCGAGATCCTTGGGGAGTGTCTTGCGTCGGAAGGCATTGAATACCTGTCACTCCAAGGAAATACCGATGTCAGTGCACGGCAGGAGCTGATCAACGAGTTCAACGCGGACGAATCGATCCCCGTTTTCCTTCTGACAACGGGGTCGGGCGGCACTGGTATCAACCTCACAGCGGCAAACAAGGTCATCATATTTGACCAATCCGACAACCCTCAGGATGACATCCAAGCCGAAAACCGAGCCCATCGGCTTGGGCAGACGCGGCCGGTTGAGATCATCCGGCTGATCAGCGAGGGCACGGTTGAAGAGCTTGTGTACAAGGCCTGCGAGAAGAAACTCGAGCTCGCCAACAAGGTCACCGGCTGGAGCACGGTCGAGATGACGTCGGGTGAAATGGAGTCGGCTGTCAAGAGTGCGCTGCTGCGGCAAGCTGCTGCAACGCCGCCTATTTGAAATGCGCACTTGTTCGAGTGAGGCTCTTGTTCGTTTCACACAATTGGTCTTCAGCCGCATACCAGCATGAACCGACGCCCACAGCTCGCTGGGAACTTTGCAATTCACATTATTCGGTTTCAGAGCCGACAAGGAAATACCCCGTTGGCTAGCACCGTTGCTTTTTGCTGCCGCTGCGAGCAATTTCACAACCTGCTCTGCTTTCTCGCTCATCATGCATTTACAGGGGAGCGTCGTTTCGCTATGGGATTTCTGTGGGTTTACATAATTAGGCGGCGGAATACCCACCGGCGAGCTCGGCCATGCAAAATGGGATATGCCGCAGCTTTCCATCCCTTGGGAGACGGTTGACAGAGGGGATATTTTGTTCACTGCCGCGAGCAGGCCAGCGGCAATTCGTTTACGGCGCAGGGCAAGGCAGCCCAAGGAACTAGACATAGATTTAGCGGAGCGCAAATGAGAGGTTCTTAACTTTACAGGATGGTTTACCGTGCATAGTGGGTGCTTTTTTCCCCCTTTGTGCTTGCGTATCACTTTAATAAAGGAGTTGTAGCACCAAAACGGCAGGACGTCGTCAGCAAGTCTCGGAGTTTGTAGAAGGTCCCCTATGCATGACGCTAAAATTAGCGTGCATCGGGGGATGGATGCCGGAGGGTATTCGTGGATGACGACACTATCACATGCCGGCCACAGAGGAAGAACTCCCCCACACCCCCCACTGTCGGTTCCATCACTTTTCACTTCATCCCAGCCTATCCCGAGTTTCTGGCCAGCAAATTATTTTTTTTAATACTCTCTTATTACTCCCCTTGACTTGTGTACGCAAGGAGTCATCATGTTCATCATATTCTCGTTTTTCATGTTCATATGGCGCGCTCTATGGGGCCTGGTGTGGTTCTGGGCGGGGGTATGTTTGCTTCTTGCTATTCCTCCCTTCGCCTCCCTGCCGCCCGAGTGCTGATGTACGAACGCGTTCCAGAAAGCCACGTCGGCTCTGTTTGGCCCTTCCCGTCTAGAGATATGGTCACGCGTCTTGCGTAACGCGTCCAACTACGACGAGTGGGCCGAAGCCGCCGATAACCTCGACTTCACCCTGGGCCTGGACATGTGGCGCCGAAACCCGACGAGTAAAGATTACGACTACCGGCTGATCAAGGAACGCCTGCGGCTGATCACGGCCGCCCGCCGGGAAGGGGACGTCTATGACCTCATCAACACGCTGCGCACCGGCCTCGTCCGCAATCTCGGCAACATTACCAGTTCGAAGCTGTTCAATTCCAGCTTTGCCGGGACCAAGTTCATTATTGAGGAGTATGTCCAGCAATATGTCGAGGCGATCCAGGAGATTGCCGTGTTGCCTCCGTCGGCCAAAGACGCAGAACTGCCAGCTGCGGAAATACATGTCCCGGAGTATGAGGATGGCGAGGTCAGTGGAACCGGTGGCAGTGGTGGTGCTGGCGGAGGAGGAGGAGGAGGAGGAGGAGGACGACGACGACGACGACGAGTTGACGATGACCGCGAAACGACCGCCGGCACTGCTGCTATCTGCAGCCGCCCATGCCAGGGCGGCATGGCGACGGCTACCATCCCGACACAGCACAAGCTCGATTTCATCCATGACACTAGGCAGGGATACGGACGAACTGCCCTCGTGCTGCAAGGCGGCGCTATCTTTGGCCTTTGCCATCTCGGCGTCGTCAAGGCTCTACTCTTGCAAGGGCTTCTCCCCCGTATCATTATCGGGACAGCAACCGGGGCCATGATGGCGGCCATGGTCGGTGTACATACCACCGAGGAACTTCTTCGGATCCTGACAAAGGACGAGATCGATCTCTCTGCGTTTGCCAGTAAGAACAAGGACCCAGACAGCCACGACCAACAAGCCAAGCAGTCGATGTGGACCCGGTGGGCTACTCTGACCAGAAGGGTACAGCGGTTTAGGAAAGAAGGCTATTTTCTCGATGTCAAGGTCCTGGAGGAGTGCGTTAGGGCTAATATCGGCGACCTGACCTTTGAGGAGGCGTTCAACAAAAGCAAGAGGATCCTCAACATCACGGTTGTGCCGGCCGGACAGGAGGGTATTCCAACTCTTCTAAACTACGTGACCGCACCGAATGTGGTAGGTTCCTGAAAGATCACATATTCTTTCGTCGGGGAAAGAGAAAAAAAAGAAACACTGACACACTCACAGCTGGTCTGGACGGCCGCAGTCGCTTCTAACGCCTCGTCCTCCACCTTCTACGGCCCTCGCCACACCAAAATCCTCTGCAAAGACGCGCAAGGCAACGTCAAACCCTGGGCGCCGACCGATACGGTCGACTTCCGGCACTGGACCTCGGCCTCGTACACCGACCGCACCGCGCCCCTCCAGCGCGTAGCCGGCCTCTTCAATGTAAACCACTACATTGTCAGCCAAGCGCGGCCCTACTTGATCCCCTTCCTCCAAAACGACATGCACGGCCCGCCTTCGCCGTCGTCATGGTCGTGGACCCAGATACGGTCACGGTCACGGTCACGGCCACGCTCCTCATCCCCAACATCATCCACCCGAAACCGCCGCCGCCACCGCCGCAACAGCAACCACACCGCCAACCCCACCCCCGCCTCCGTCACAACCTCGTCGGTCCTCGCCTTCCTGACCCGCATGATCGGCCTTGAAACCCGCCACCGCCTCCGCCAGCTCGACCGCATGCACCTCCTGCCGCCCTCCATCCGACGCTTCCTCGTCGACGAGCACCTGCCGGGCCCCAGCGTCACGCTGGTGCCCCAGATCTCGCTCCTGCGCGGCGACTTTGCCCGGTTGATGGAGACGCCCACGCGCGAGACGCTCCGGTACTGGATGCTGAGGGGGGAGCGCAGCGTGTGGCCGGCCGTGGCGGCGCTGCGGGTCCGGTGCGCCATCGAGATGGAGCTGGACAGGGTGTACCAGGACGTGAGGAGGTTGAAAGCAGGCGACCTTCGGCGGCGGGCGAGCGGGGTCGGGATTACTACTGCTACCGCGACCACGGCCGCGGCTGCGGTGGGGCTGGGGCCGGGGAGGAAACGCGGGCCTGGAGAAGAAGGGGAGGAGGGCAATAGTAGTGGCGGCTCAGGCCGGCCGAGGGCGTGGAGCATAGGGGCGAGACGTCCTTCTGTTGCTAGGTCGGTGGTTTGATTCCCCCTTTTGGGTGGGGGTCAGGGGGGTTGGTATAGTTTAGAAGGGGCAGTGTCTCGGCAGTTTTGTCTTGAAGGGTTTAGATTTCGGGGTGGGGGGAGAAGAAGGCTATCACATGCTGGACTGGAAGTGGATAGAGGAGTTGCGGTTCGGAAAAGGATGGGTTATTAACATGGGAGGTTCCCTTCCGTCTTACGGTCCCAACAACAGCTCCTCAGCTCAACAGGGTTATTGCTCATATCCCATTATAGGATGTATTGTAGGCAGCCGCCCTACTCCATTGCAACGGAACAAGTCAATGGGGATGCCGGAGATTATACGGCTCTCACCGTTGTTCTCTTGCTTGACCTGGGCAGGGCACTGTGCAGCATTACTTCTGCTACCATCTTGGTCTTCCATGCGGAAGGTCTGGTTGTCGCTCCGTCTCACTTGACCGTAGAAGCAAGGTATGACGATGGATTAGATCCCAACCTGGGAGTTCGGATTGGTCGAGGTTTGACTTCCGTATCCGGCTGTTTTTCTGGTGCTGATGTTTGTCTACTTCGTACAATAGGAGGAGCGCCGGGTTGGTCGTCAGTTGCAGTAGTGTATGTGTGCAGGGCCACGGTCGCCGCAAGTGATCCTTGAAAAACAGCTTAACCGGTAGGGAGGCAAAGACACAACGGCGCTTATTCAGCCCAAGCCAGACGTCCTCTCGCGCCACCCACCCATCCCTGCGGATGTCCCGTCCATTAGTAGGGCTCGAGATGCCCCAGTACAGTACGTACCGCGGTGGCCGCCCTTTTGTTACTCCACTATCCGCCCTCGACGCGTCCGCCTTGTGGGCCCGTGTGCCTCGGGATCCTCCAGGAGCATCCCTACTACTAATAAAAAAGCAGTACCAGACAAGGCGGCTCGGGCTCGAGGGAGGGATAAGGTTTGTTGCCACCTCAACAAGGGCCAGGCTGAAGGCGGCTGCTGGGAACTTCATGACTTGAAATTCGTTCGCGTTGTCTGGGCTCACTCCGCATGCGACGCGCACGACACCCGACAAACGGGGTTGTAACAAGAGAGGCTCTATGTACTAGCGTCAAAAAAAGAAAGAGAAAAAGAAAAAGAAAAAGCTGGTCATTAGGGTCCCGGACGTGATGTGGATGTAACATCACGTAGCCTGGTTGTTCTCCTTCCCTTTCCCAAGTTGTTGGGACCCGCTTTTTAGGCATGCAGGGCCAAGCTTGCAGCATGTGCCGGGGAAACCCCATCGGATGTCACGCAGGCAGGCAGGCAGGCAGGCAAAACAGGCATTGCTGGTTGAGATGTGTCTCTCTCTCTCTCTTTTTTTTATTTTTTTTTAATTTTTTTTATATTTTTTTTTAGGAGTGGTTAGTCGGTGGAAGCACGCTGGCGGCGACAACGCAGCTTGTGTCGGAAGAAGGTGATTGTGATGTGATGTGATATGATATATCCCGGCAAGCTACATCTACATAGTAGACACTTCAGATGTAACCTCAAGGTTGTGTTGGGAGATCAGCTGGGAATGGGAGCGGTGAGTTGGCGTGGACAGGTTTGTGAGTGTGTGAGTGTACCAAAGTCGGTCTGTGGGCTGAGTTGGGATGAAAGTTGGTTGAAGTGGAGGTGGTATTGGCGGCAGGGAGTACCAGGGTCCCGGGTTGGTGTTGACACTTATCCGTATTGCGTAGTTGACGTTAGTTATGGCTTGCCAGGGCTGCAGATCTGCAAGGACCCACGGCGAAAGGTGTCGGAATACGCGTCAGAGACCGGGGGTTGGAGAGGAGGGGCAAATTGAAGGTTCCTGGCGCCGAGACTGCGAGACATCCACCGGTACGGCAGCGGACCAGGCTCGGGCCAGGCAGAACAGGGCAGAGCTGAAACAAGCCGGCGAGGGAAAAAAAAAGCCCGACCCATTCTGGTGGGATGGCGAGATCAGGATCGTCGCCCGGGGGGTGATGTCTCGCAGAGAGAGAGCGGTGTGGAAAAAGCCCAGAGACTCTCTTTGCGAATGGACTGTCGAGTGAGAGATGCTTTGTTGGTTGGCTACTATGTAGGGTCCAGGTGTTATCCTGGAACCTCCAAAAAACCTTGGGAGATTACGGCATCCCCGGGCCTTGTGCAGTATGCAGTAAATGATGTGTCTGGGGTAAACTCTAAATTGAAAGCCAGTTCTCGCGCAAAAATACGAATACAGCAGCGCCATGTCATGCCGTGACGAAACACTCTTCTTGCTCGCTCTCAAAAGGTCCATTCCTGCGCAGGGTGGAGGACTACGGGGTGCTCTATCGCTGTTGCCCCGACAAGGCTTGACGCTCGGGCAATCGATAAAATTAAAATGGGGAGGCAATAACTGCGGCCGGGGTTGGAGCTGCTGCGATGGTGTGTGTGTGGTGTTCCAATCTCTCCTTCGCCTGCGCTGGGATCCGAAGTGCTGCGCTGGGATCCAACGGCCATTGGACTCTTGGAGGACCGGCAGGTCCTTTGCAGGGGGTGTGCCGGGAAGGAGAGAGGCGCTCAAAACTCGGCTTGGACTCGGTTGTATTCCTTGATTGGTGTGTCTACATGCCGCCTGAGACTGCGGTTCTTGTGAGAATAGTGATCTGTAATACATTAGGTACCTAGTATGCACAGTACCTACCCACTTTCCACTTTCCAGTTGCCAGTTGCCAGTTGCCAGTTGCTTCTCTGCTTATAAGTTATGGTGGGGCTTCGAGAATGTTTCTGGAAGCTGTTCCTCCCACCACCATGTCCGGTAAGTGGGTCATTGGATCTGCATCGACGCTGGAATGCCAAATTGGCTTAGCGTAACTCTGAAGGCACACACAGGGCAGGCTCCTGAGGTTCTGTGGGAATCGCCAAGCCTGTGGCTGGCGGCACAGGTACTGTATGTACATACTCGCGCCGGGGGAGAAGAAAAGAAGAAAAAAAACACCCTGCTCCCCCGGCCGCGCGAGAGAGCAGCCATCGCCGCTGGGACAAGCAATTTTTGGATGAAGATCGTTTTTGTCTGATGATGGTGTGAGGCTGAAGAATCCCTACGACTCCTACGAGCAGGAGTCAGCCCGTCTCAGATTACGTTAGTGGCGCTCTATCCGTGCATACCTGGTAGGTATCCGTAGTTTTAATGTTCGGCATCTTGGAGCCGTTTTTCGTCGGGGAGATCGGCGTACCATTGCTTGCACCCTTGTACAGTACCTTGTTTCCCACCCTGTCCCTGCAACCGTTGTTCGATAGGCTTCGACCGCCACAGCTGGTCGGTAAAAATCAATCATGATATTTTCCGTTACGAATGCCCGTTTAACTGCTGCACCCAAGTAAAGAGGGCTGGCCCTTTGGTCGGAACGGCAGAAAGCTGGAACCACAGACCGGCACCGGCGGGAATCAGCATTTTCGTCTGAACCTAGTGCGCCTCACTCCCAAGTTCTGCCATATCGCCAACTTTCCACACGATATTTTGATGGCATCCGTGGTCGTCGATCAAGAGTTATATGGCACCTACCTGGACATACCTGTGGGTGGCACCTGTAGGTGACAGGAGCGCCCTTCCACGTCCTATCGACGATTATTCTGGGTTGCACCGTTCGTGGCTTTATTACATTACATCTTGCTGCTTTTGCATCGCTTGGCGCTCCCTTGAACCTCTTGCTGCTTTTGGTTTTGCATGCTTGCCCGAAACGAACATGCGAGTCATGTGCCCGTTCAGCTGCCCTGCCCAGCCGCCGCCGCCCAAGCCGCCAGGCACCTTAGGACTTAGGTAGTAGGTAGGTAGGTAATAAACGCCAACCTCGAGCGGCACACGTCGGGATTTCATGAGACATGCAGCCGGCTAAGTGAGGCGAGCGATGCATGCGATCATCAAATGCAGACTGCGCCGGCACACAGAGTGTGTTATTGCAAAACAGCACATTTACCATCCCCCGATCTCGGTGTCTCGGTCAAGATGGCGGGGTTGGATGGAGGGCGACTACTCCGTATCATGGCAGCTCGGCAGCAGCAACTAGGGAAAGCACCGGATCACCGTGACCCGCCAGCTACACCGTCTAGTACTCTCGGTCCGACCGAGTCCACCGTCGTGCTCTGGGTCCCACCGTTGGAGCCGCCGCCGCCGCTTTAAGGATTGTTTTGTGGAAGTACCTATGTATCCGAAACGGTCTCGCTCATTGACCTAACATGGTTGGCACCTACCTCTGCGTACATATCCACCCTTTATTTGGACCAGTGGCCCCGCCCGTCTGCCCCCCACCCCTTGCCCGTTGAAACTGTGAGGTGACTTGGCGGCTCTTTGGTTTTCTTTTTTTTTGTTGTTGGGGGGGGGGGGGGGGAAGGGAGAGGAAGAGGGGGGTTTGTTTTGACTTTCTGATCTCATTTCCATTTCGCTCCCGTGGCAGTTCGACCGTTCTGGAGGTGGCAGTTGACAACGGGTTCCGTCGAGTCAACAAAAGGTATAAAGGCCCCCTCCCCCCTCCGTCGACGTTCTCCTCGCTTGCATCTAAACACACACCGGCCGGCCCCCATTGTTTACCAGCAGCCTTCAAAAAGCATCCATCTCGGACACAAAACCAACGGCTAGCACTCTGCCCCCTTCACTCATTGTCGCCGTCGTCGACCCTATCTACCGTCAAGCTTGGAGCTTATCCTCACCTGTCTCCCATCCGCGCTTCACCGCTCCGGTAAGAACATGAACCCTTTCCGTGCCCACCTAGCCAGCAGCACCATGCTGAACGGCCTCCTCCTAGAATCCCACCCATCGCCGCCTCCCACGTTCCTCCACAACATGGATTTCCCAATGCCCCCGACCCGCCGGTCCACCAAGAGCGACGGCACCTGGGTCTTTGTCGGCCACACCAAAAATCGACCGCCGCATCTCAACGGCGACAACATCTCCTCCAGCGAAGTCGCCGACGCCTCTACCGACAGCAACATCTCGGTCGTCCTCGTTCCCGACGCACAATCCGAGCACAACAATGGCGCCGACAACGCCGGCAACGCCGACAACACCCACGACAACACCCACTACAACCCCCCCACCCACAAGCCCCCCTCCAACGGAGCCTCATCGTCCACCGAAACGGCCGGCACGGACGAGACGCTGACCAACATCATCACCTCCCCCCTCCCGGTCGACCCCAACTTTTTCCAACTCACCCAATCCAACATGGCCCGCCACCAGCGCGAGCTCACCCCGGGCAACCTCGACGACTGGGTCGCCGCCGCCGGCGCCCCCATCGGCACACGCGCTAAGGCCAGCCGGTGCCCCTCGTCGGCCTACCAGACGGGCAGCGCGTCGTACAGCATGGCGCTCACCACGGCCGGAGAACGCTCGACGATGCGCGGCACGGCCAGCAGCGTCGGCGGCGCCGGGCCCGATTGGGTGACTGTGTCGCAGCCGACGCCAGCCGACGAGGTGCTCAATGGCATAGGCACTTGGTGCAGATAAAAGGGGTTTGTCGTCGTCGTCGTCGTCGTCGTCGTCGTCGTTGTCGAGGAGTGAGGGCGCGAGTCGGTGTCGATGTCGATGCGAGGTGCAGTGGCTGTCTTCGGGACGGCGGAGGAGGGGGTAAGTTACGTTCAGACATGAATGTTTTCTGTCCCCTTTGAGTGTGTTTCGTTTTGGATTTGTTTTCTTCCTGTTTCATTGTTTCATCTCTTCATCGCCCTCTTCCCTATCCTCCTCACCGTCCTCTCCCCATACCTCAACCTCTTGGGTCTTTGTTGTTGTTTCTTCCGTGTTTCAATATCTGTCGGACTGCATTTCCGTTTCAATTTTTGCGGTGCTATACCCCGGGCTAATGTCATCTGGTTCGGGTGTCTGGTCTCTTTTCCTATAATGTTTGTTTCTTGTATGGTCATTCTCCTCCTTTCTGCTTGGGTATCAGGACGGTATCAACCAAGCCGCTGGGTCGGTTGGGTAACGATTGGTGGAATATCTCTCGGCTGGCAAAAGGGGATGAAAAGCTTGGTTGCCAAATCTTGGGTGTATCTTCTGCCAGGGCCAGGTTACTGAGTCCGAATGTTACCATCGTACATATTCCACCCGCCTCGCCCCTTCGCACGCCGCCGTTGATCTGCATGCGGGTTAATAATATGTAGTCAACTCTTTCTCCAAATCTCCACCCTCATCCCCGGAACTCGGGTGCGGGGTCTGGAGGGAAAACGGGGACAAGGTTACATTGGAATTTGCCAGAACTCCGGTGCTCCATCGGCTAGGACTGTTTAGTGTAGAGACGCAAGTCCCGTCTTCCGAGTCCACCATGCGCCGGGCCGTCCTGGCCCCTGGGAGAAGACGAAGCGATGGAACCATGGAACCGCACGCCAGTCCATTTTAGCCTGATTGACCTAGTGAGCCACTTCGCTCCGGGTTGCCGGCTTCTCCAATCCAACGACAGCATGTCCGTGATGCAACGGTCGTAGGCGGGTTCCTGCGTCTTGGTTGGGGATAAATAACATGGCCGCCCGGGGGGCCAGGCAGCGCTGGAAGGTCGACAGCAGTGTCCGAGATCTTGCTCTGCCCCTCGCCTCGCCATGTCCAGCGCCCGATTCGGCCTTCGCCGGCTTCTCAGCCTTGCGCTGAGTGCCACGTGCGTCGCTGTCGCGACATGCCACGATCACTGGGTCGACATCTGGGCCTCCATGCCGCAGCAAGTTGAAATCTACAACTTGCCCAATGCTCCCTATGTCAGTATCCGCACTCCCCTCCCGCCCCGTGTCCATTCCGGGGCGGGGCAGGCCGAGGTAGCGCGTGGCTCGAAGCATGAAGCTCACCTATATCGCAGAACGGCACGAACGGCGTCTTCGAAAACACCACCATCCGCTCGACCGTCTACCTCACCCAGGACGCGTCCACCATCCGGTTCCAGTTCAGCAACGCCTTCGGCAACACCGACCTGCCCATCACTGCCGCCACCATCGCTTTGCCCGTGAATGGCACCGCCGGCTCGCCCGCCATCCGGCCCGGCACCCTCCAGTATCTCACATTCTCGGGCTCTCGCTCCTTCCAGATCCCCAACGGCGCCCTCGTCACCTCAGACCCCATCCGCTTCCCCGTCAAGGCCCAAACCAGCGTCACCATCACCGTCTACCTTGCGGCCGGCCAGGCAGGGCACGGCATAACGGGCCACCCCGGCAGCCGTACCTCCACGTGGCTCACCCAAGGCAACCACGTCTCGGCCGCGGACGTGACGACCGACACGACGCAGCGCATCGACAAGTGGTTCCTCATGTCGGCGCTGCAGGCGTGGCTGCCGCCCGCGCACGTCGCGCTCGCCATCGTCGGCGACAGCATCACCGACGGGCGGGGCTCGACCACCAACGGCAACGACCGGTGGCCCGACCAGCTCCTGGCGCGCGCGCGCGCCCACCGCCCGCCGCTCCGCACCCTCTCCGTCATGAACATGGCGGCCGGCGGCAACCGCATCCTGGCCGACTCGCTCGGCCCCAACGCCCTCGGCCGGATCGAGCGCGACGTCCTGGCCCACCCCAACGTGCGGTACGCGCTGATCTACGAAGGCGTCAACGACCTTGGGACGGCGGCGACCGACGCCGCGACGCAACGGGCCGTCGGCGACCGCGTGATCCAGGCCCTCGACCAGATGATCACGCGGCTGCACGGGGCGGGGATCGCGGTGTTCGGGGCGACCATCACGCCCATGTGCGGCCCCAACCAGGCGTACAGCGACCCCGTGCGGGAGGAGCAGCGGCAGCGGCTGAACAAATGGATCCGGACGAGCAAGCGGTTCGACGCCGTGGTGGACTTTGACGCGGCCGTGAGGGACCCCAAGAACGCGACGCAGTTGCGGCCCGAGTACGATAGCGGGGATTATCTGCACCTGAGCCCGGCCGGGTACAAGGCGATGGCCGAGGCGGTGGACTTGAAGTTGTTTGCGCGGTTTGCAGGGGGCGTGCACTCCATGACTTGAGAAGTGTGGGGAGGTGTTATTCTTAGGGCTGGTGAAAAGGAAGCTTGGGAGGGAAGGAAATGCAGGGCTACTTGGTTGTAATAATGACGAGACCCCGTGGGGCCAAAGAGAGATATAATTGGGTTGATACGCGTATCCATGCAGGCGTTTGTTGTGTGTGTCTGGGCGGTGAGGCGTCCTAGGGCTGAGAGGATGTAGGGCAGGGTCAAGGTGCGTGCGGCCTTGTTGACGTCGCTGCCCAACAACGCATCAAGGGCTTCCTCGATGATAGTCTGGGCATGATATTGGCTGGAGGAGATGGGGCATACAGCAGAGGATGGAGCAGATAGGAAATGACAGCGCATTCCTGCCAATAGCAAGAGAGAATGTGGTATCGAGCTTTGGGGCCTAATTCGATGGCCCTTAACTCCTCGAGGGAAAACACTTGCACTTACGTACACTAAGTATCTCCCGGTCTAGTCCGAGCATTATTCCGAGTTCATCCTTTCTCTTACATCCACAGCCGAGCAGTCCCGTCAGCACCGGCGCTGACACACCACGGCTCCCTTGGATGCCAATCGAGGTCCAACACACCAAGCTTGTTGACAACCTTGTGTCCCTTCAACATTTTTACTGGGACAATGGTCGGGTTCTCTAAGTGGTCGTTCGGGACCTTGCCGTGGAAGATCTGCAGCGATCCGTCGTCACTGGCGTCGGCGAAAAGCGGGAGCCCGCCCTTGTGGTACCGGACCTGGCGGATGGCCTCACCGTGAAACCTCATGGTCTTGTACGGCCTATTCGATAGGTCCAGGTCATGCCAAAGTAGACGCTTGTCGTAGCTGCCCACGACCAAGTTGTCGCCACCAGGGTGGATGTCAAATGACGAGATCCTAGCAAATGTCAGTAAAAGAGTTCGAGCTGGCGGTTTGAGTATGTTTTAACCGTACCACTTCGCACCGGGTTGAACGATCTTGACCAGTTCCAGTTTCTGCAGATCGTAACACCGGATCGTGCGCTGCGTAGCCACGAAGAACAGCGGCCTCAGAGGGTGGAAAGCAGCTGTCTGCGCGAGACCGGAGAGTTTCCGGAAGGGTATTTGCGTGAGGTGCTTCGAAAGCGTGTGGATGGCAACAGAGCTACGCTGCCCGGTGGGCGAGACAGTCGCAAAGTGGTCACCTTTTCTGTGCCAGTTGATGACCTTGACAGTGGATCTCACGGTCACCCTGATTAGGACACCTTCGTCTTCGAGCTTTGTGCCTGGCCGGGCCCACTTCGCTGGCGGCTCCTTTCCAGCCGGAAGTGATTGTTGCTGTTGTCCGTTTGTAGCATATCCGAATCCCGCTGCCAGAATGTCCCTGCTGGCTTGGTCGAGAGCTGGGGTGACACTGGCATGAGTCGGGACCATGAGAAATATGTCTTCACCCGAAGCCGCAGCCAGAATGAAGGAGTCCTTGCTGGGCCTCCATCGGACCGCGTTGACGGCCTCTTCGCCACTGAGCTTCACGGACCACACTTGTCGGCCCGTCAGCAACTCCCAGACTCTCACGGTGCCATCGTCGCCGCCAGTTGCAAGCGCAATGCCCGTCTATCACCCGGTTAGCATCAAGAAGCCGGCAAACCCAAATGTGGCACGTACCGGATCAATCGCAACGCTTCTTACTCGGCCTTCATGACCCCGGAAAATTGTCTGGACGACAGTGGGGAAAGGTTTGAGCTCAGAAGGCGAAGGCAGCTTCGGTAGTAGCGAGTTGGGATCGATGTTCAGTCTGTTTTTCCTCACACGAGGCGCCAAATAGAGGTCCTGTCGACCGATGTCGAGTCAGTCCTTGAAGCCGTAACAATATCCTCGATCCACATACCATGCACCGCTCAAACCTCTCGTTAACCAAGCTACCCCATGCAGGGACTTTCCGCAAAGCATTGTACTTTTGTGGAAGGTACTCCTTTTCCCGGTCCTCTGGGTCTGCATTTTCCCACTCCTCCCGCTCTTCCTTCGATCTGAAAAATGCTTGTCAATGATGTAGGCCACGATAAAAGGAAAGTCAAACTGAACATACGGTAGATATTCTTCTGGAGGATTGTAACTCAAGTCATAACCGGGAGGAGGGAGTTTGGGGGCGGGGATATGCATCGGATTTGGTGCCTGTGGCTCCTCGTTTTGCCAGAGATCGAAGTGCACCTCCTCCTCCTCCTCCTGCTCCCTCTCGCGCTCCTCAGGTGGCTTATATGGCAGGATCCTGCCCTCGCGAATGGCGCGAACTAGCTTCATAACCTGTTTGGCCTCGTTTTTGGAAGGGAGGAAGCGCCGCTTGGGCTCGGGGGCACTACTGAGGGCTACTCCTAGTCAACAAACGCGTTTTTCTTTATATAAAAAAATGGGGGTTTGGCGTTGCGCTTACGCATTTTCTCCTCGATTGACGTGAAGTACTCTACGGTATCGGGATATGGGTCCTCAATATCGTTCGGGAGAAGACCCATCTGCACCCTGCGCACAAGCTCCAGCTCGTCTTGGCTGTTGTTTTGGTTAGCACATCACACACCTGGCGCCCATGACGAGGGGCAACGTACGTGAGGTTGAGCGGATTGCCAGTGTTCACATCCGTCAAGCCTGTCCACCCTTTGGGTACCTCGATGCTGTCGAGAAGACTCTGAAGCGCATCACCGGTCGCCGGGCGCATGATCTTCTTGCCATTGATGTCGTAACCGATATGGGGGTAGCTAAAGAGGCAAAGGTTTAGCAGAGTGTCCAATTGAATGTATCGCCAAAAACACCGACCTGTCGTAAAAGCTCAGGGGGATGTTGCCTATCGTGTTGACCGGGCCTTGGGCGTCTGAGTCGTCAGAGTCGTAGACAGGGTCGATCTCACTGTCAGACGGAGTCAGTATCAGGGCAGGAACCAGCATGTCCCCGTTAGAAAAACGCACTCGTATACATATCGTTCCCCTCCATTGGCATCCTTCTCAACCCTGTAATTCTTCTCTTCGCCGTCCTCCCCCTTCCGCTTCGGATCAACGCCGGGCTCTGTAATTTCAAGTTCCCCTTGCTGCTTGACGAGCCTGTTTATCTCTTCCTCGCCGTCGACATCCGAGGGGATGTCGTCACTTAGAATGTCGTCTTCATCGTCCACGCCCTCACTGCCCTCGGTTCCCTCGCTCCCGCTCTCGTCGGCCTCCTCCTCGTCGTCGTCATCGTCGGAGGGGATATAGTCCTCTTCGTCCTCGCTCTGCGACAACATGCCCTCAAACAGGCCCTCGGCGAGCCCATCGTCGGACTCAGAGTCCGACTCGGCCGTCTTCCGCTTCTTGTCAGTTAGTTTTGAGCCCATTGTGCCGGCTGGCGCGCTATGTTGTTCGTTTGCGGGAACAGTCGCTGCAATGTCCTGGCCAAGCGTGAACTTTTTCTGCCAGTTTTATCACTTTTATCACTTTTTGGCGGGGAGCTCCCCTTCACCGCCTGCACTAGCGTTGGAAGAAAGTTGCTAAATGTCAAAAACGCTAAGTCGTTTCGGGCGGGTCGCTGCGACCTCACCCCGCCTGCCCGTCTTGCTCGGTCCCGATGACCGTAATCTGTACTTTGTATTGTGGGGTGTCGACACTTCCACCCTCCATCGTAAGTTAATGAACCACTTTGAGCGTGGGAACTATTAGAAAGGATCAATACAAGCATTTGGAATACTCATGGCCATCTTCCAGTTACGTCCGCAAAGGGATCGCATCTGGTGAATAGACGCTGATAAAGAGGCGCAGGATGCACCTTGATGGACACCGCATGTGGGAACCAAGCCAGTGAGACTTGCTGCAAGTCAGATATGAATCATACTGACAAGGAATGCACCGCAAGCTATGCCGGGGAGAGTCAAACTCGCTCAAAGATACACAAGCGAGAGCAATATACATAGGTACTGCCGTGACCTTCGCATTATGTGTTCCGAGTGGCTGCCTGATATACCGAGCCAACCCATACCGTCCTTTTATTAGGTGTTAAGTATACGCGGCCCCCACCCTGGCCCCGTCCCACTGGTCCTCCTCCGCTCTTTCTTCTGTTACTAATCTAAGGTATTCCAACCACCAAATCCCAAGGACTGGAAACATTCCATGTTTTTGCACCCGTTCCTTATCCCATCAGTGCCATCCATATCGAACACCGCCGAAAGCGACCCATTGCGCACCAGCCTTGATCGCAGAAGATGGAGACGAGCGCGAGGATGACATCGGAGCAACCCAAGCGCCGGGCCTGCGACGAGTGCCGTAGGCAAACCCCCCCCCCCTCCCCCAAGACGCCGCTCTGCATCCTCCCTTTCTCTGACTGAGTTTTAGGGGGCAGAAAGCTCGCCTGTTCAAAAGAGGTGGATGGATGCGCCCGCTGCAAGCGCGAGGGTATCAAATGCGTTTATTCGGCCCAGAAGCGAATGGGCAGACCGAGGAAGCATCGCACTGTCGAGGCAGCAGAACCCAAGACCACATCACCCCAGCTGAAGACCGGAGCACCCCAGCCGACCGCCGAAGCACCGAAGGAAGAGGTGCCACCCATCATATTCCCCGATTTCGAGTTCGACAGCACCATCGGCATGGACCTGGACCTTTCATTTCTCGACATGAACAGCATGGACATGAACTTTCTCGAAATCGTCGACCCCAGCTCGCAATTTCCACCCGCTCCAGCACAGACTGGGCTCGATCAAGATGTCCCCGAATACCCGAAACCGACGCCGCATGAGCAAGCCGCCCATGGCTTTTGGCCAATGAGCAGCGGCTTCGCCGAAATCAATTTCGACGAACCGCTTCCCTCCGCGGCACCGCCACCTGTACCTGGAATCTCCCACGAAGACATTGCCCATATCTTGTCGGCAGACCTCGCTGAGACGCTGCCCAGCCTCTCACCGCCATCCGCCAGCTCGCCAAGCAGCCACGCATCGCCTCCCGAGTCGGACAGTGCCAAGTCGGCATGCAGCTGCCTTTCAGCGCTCTACCTCGCACTTGACTCTCTTCAGACACTCCCCAAGGATGTCGGGGAAGCCATGAGAGTCGCCCGGACAGCGACGAAAACAGCCCACGATACAATCCTCTGCCCCGTCTGCGCCGACCCGCCGCTGGAGCCCACCAGCAAACCCCCGATTCAATCGCTGCAGAGCATCATGATGCTCGGCGCGTTGCTCCCGTCCCTCTCCAACGCATACATGCGCATCCTAACCATGGTCGACGCCGAAGCCGCCGAGGCCGATGCGGACCGGCGCAAGATCCGCTTCACCCTGAGTGGGTACGGCGGGCTGTGGGGGTGGATGCTCAAGATGGATCCCGTCAAGTGTGGCTCGGCCGACCGGCTCGAGGGCGCCATTCTCGAGCCGGTTCTCTGGCGGCTGACGGTGCGCGCGCTGCTCAAGCTGGACGTTTACGGCATCAATGAGTTCACCCCCGGCGTCGATGCCTGCGGCGGAATGCAGCAGCCCGGGCTGAAGGATATCATCAACATGATGGAAGAGCGGTCGCGGCGGCGACACGAGCAGGTCGATGCCATGGTGGCGGCGGGACACGTGCAAAAGCCCATGTGCCACTACGTTCCGCTCTCGTCGACGACCGATAAGCCGACGTGCCTGAGGATTATTGACATTGCGAAGCGGTCGATGGAGGAGTTGGTGATTCCATGAGGCAGTCCCTAGTTCCTGTTTCACAGCACCAGAAATAGGGATTGGAGATCAATGATGGGTAGGACAGCTACAGCTACCTGGCAGCCGCGGAGCCACGGGAGGCGTGTGGAGAAAGGCCAAGGCCAAGGAAAAAGAGATGCTGCCCCGCTATACGTGCCACAACCTCTCAGCGGCCGAGATGATAACCCGAAGCGCCGCGGCACGACAATCAACAATTCGGACGGACCGGTCTGGGCGAGTGTGCCGATGGATTTTCCAGGTACATGTTTGCCGCGTTTGGGTTTCCCGGGGTATAGATGTCCGCGTGTCGCGGCGGCGGCGGCAGCAAGGAGAATAAATCGGCTGTGGTACATACAACCGCTAAAAGCCACTACACCCACTCAAGTTGGGATGAGAGGTCAGAGGACGAGAGGAAGGCTACGGGGGATCCTCGCCACTCCACGTCAGAGCAGACTCTGTATAACAAAAACCACCAGGGACAAGGTGGAGGGGATGATTTACGGCATGTTTTGATGTATGACGAACATGAAACGGATGCCCTTTTCAAGGCATCCAATGCTAGACCAATGGAACAAACACCCGTAGAAACAATACAAACCTCATACTCCATAACCTTTGAACTACCCGCTGCTTTATTGCGCTGTCGACTTTTTCTACATCAAAAAAATGGACCTACGCCGCGAAATGATAGATAGCCCGGCTTGGCGTCGCTGGCTTCCACATTCGTCCCCAATCTCAGTCGTCAACCCCGTTCCCCTATCTCGATCCCAGAAAGCCCGTCCCAGGTTGAACCACCTATTTTGTCCGTTTACGTGTGTCTTTCTTCCCATGACTCAGATTCCGTAGTAAACCATCACCACAACCGCCGCCACCGCCATGGGGGCAAATGACTTAGTAAACCTTCTTCTTCTCGTCGATGCTGAACTGGCCCGGGCCGCTGTTGACGAGAAGGAGAAGACCACCAACGATGGAGAGGATCTGGAAGAAGTCGTACTTGGCAAAGTCCTTGTGGGGGTGGTGCTCATGGAGCTGTTAAAAAAAAAAGAATAACGTCAGCAAGCCCCAAAAGAGGTGTCTTTGTCAGGAAAGGAGGAAAGGATACGCACAGTCCAGAAGTTATTCACCAGCACGTTAAACACGCTCAGAATCACCACCAACAGCGTGGCGCTGAACTTGGCCTTGAACCCGACCACGACCATGATGCACGCCATCAAGCCCACCAGGCACACCAGCACACGCCAGGTGGACCACTTGCCGCTGAAGACAAACCCGACAAACAGGAAGATCAACAGCACGCGGCCCGCCAGCTGGAAGTACATCTTGCGGTCCTTCTCCTCGAGCTGCGGGAGGCCGGCAAAGGCCTTGGTCTTGCGCACCCACGAGTCGGACAGCACCATCAGCAGGCCGCCCATAACGGACAGGTTGCGCAGGAAGAAGTTGAGGTCGAAGATGAGGCCGTAGCCAAGCGCCTGCGTGATGACGACGGCGATCAGCCCGCCCACGGCGTACTCGGAGTGCTTGCGGATGATGACCATGGTCGAGCACGTCGCCATGGCGATGACGTTGAGGATCAGGAAGAGGTGCGTGAGGCCTGAGGGGACTGTTCGGTGGAGGGGGGAAATGCTTTGTTAGTAATTGGGGGCAACCCGGCTTGGGATTCAACGAGGCTTGGATTGGACGTACTGTGGCGGTAGTCGTGCAGGTAAAGGAGCTGGTCGTTCCATTGTGTTATTATTCTGAGCGCGTCCTCGATGAAGGTCACGACGATCAGGAAGCGGCCGATGGCGGGCAGGTACCTATTTGTGACGAGCACTGCATGTCAGCGGATTCCGGTCTCGCAGCGCAGCATTGAGGAAGGAAAACGGGGGCTTCGGGAAACGCACGGCTTGATCGGTTCGCTCATGGTATCCAGCAGATCCTCGATCTTGCTCGTCTGCTGCCGGATGGCATCCAGAGGGCTCTGTTCTGCCTTGTCCTCTGTCGGTCCTCCGAAGGGGCTCGGCGCGGCCATGCCGTAGCTACCCGGTCCTCGCATCTGCGCCATTGCTGTGGTCGAAGGGGAAGAATCGGGGGGATCGATGGAGGTGTAATCGAAAGATGGCAGTCCGGCTGGCGCAATTGGCTCGTAATGTTAATGGGGGAAAAGGGGAGAGGGAACCCGAGCGAGGGAACGGACCCGAGGGGTTGACCGGAGCAAGGGGCTTGGTTGCGAAACGACAACCGCCGATAACAACGAAGGCGAGCTAGCTCGAAAGGGAGGGAAAAGCGAAAAGCACGGAGCGAGAGCCCCCAGACAAGCTCAGCAAGCTGGACAGGAACTTGAAATTCGCCGGCGAGTGAAGTTGTGGGCGCGGAGGAGACGAGAGAAAGGCCGTCCGTTGCACGGGAATTTGAGGTTGCTGAGCTCAGACGGGACTGATGATGCACGGTGGTATCTACAACTGTGTCCTTAACCAACGGCAAACCCACTGGTGCTGCTGCCAGGCGATCGTCGCGGGCTGGGTGGGGCGGTACTTGCGCTTGCCGGTACCTGCCGCCTGCGGCGCGCGATTGGCCTCGGGGGCCGTAGCGGGCTAACAGAAATACTTGGCAGAGCCGTTGTGGAGCATCGGGAGGCGCACCTTCAGCAGTGGGAATGCCAGAGCTCGATCCCTACACAAGTACCTAGTAGCCCGGGATGAATCAAAGAGCCGGCTGTATCTCTCTCTCCCTCTCCCCCTTGTCCATGTCAACTCTAAATCGGCCGCGGACCCAGGTTCCGAATCCCCTTCGAATCACTCTAACAGACATTGACGGTGTACCACAGTATGGTACACATTTATTGCCTTTTGCCCGAGGACTGGACACGATTGCCGTGGGGGGGTTTTACCCTTTAGTTTTTGGAAGTGCGAAGGGAAGAGTGGCGACTCTGGACAATCCGATGCCTTCCCAAGACCAGAGCTACCTTCCAGACTCAGATGCCTAGAAGCTGTGGGTTCAGAAGGAGCCTAGGTACCCTAGAGGTACCTACCATAGCGCGCCAGGGGGGGTTTTAGAAATGGTGGTGGGGATCATGTTACAGACAAGGGATGATCTCTCAGCGCAAACTCTGTTCCTTCCAAAAGGCTTGTAAGAGGGTTTTAAAATTTTTAAAATGATCTAAACTCGAATCTTCCTTCCTAAATTAATTTTCGCTCAAAATATTATATCTTAAAAATGGTCCTAGTGCTTAGAGATACTCCCTCAAAGGTATCCCTCTTAAACGGCTAAGAGCGAATCGTCTCTACGACTCTAGTAGTACCGCTTTTGGAAATTTAGAGAGCGTTTTGGATTTCTAAGAGTCGTGTATAACCATTTCGTTCAGGAAAACGCTCGTGGAGATCATTTTAAAAACCCCCTCCGGCGCGCTATGGTAGGTATCCAGCCAGATACTGAGTTTAACCCGCCGTGGCCTGAGCATCCGGACCGTTGCCCGGGGGGGGGGGGGGGGGGTTCTACCCTCTCTGTCTTTTCCGGGTTTCCTCCCGCCATTTCTTTTTTCTCTTAGCAAGAGACTCGAGCGATGACCATATCACAGACTACCTACCTACCTAAGGTACCTAGGTATGTACTTACCTAGGTAGACTTGGTCGCTCCTTCTTCACTCCACCCATGAGCCGGGACTTTGCTGCAGATAGGTTGTCCGGCCGAGGCATCCCGCACCTGCATCTCGAAAGTCGGGAGGCGGACTTTGTCCTGGCACCATGGGTCTTTGCAGCGCGCGGCCTGAATGGCACTCCAACGCTCTGCCCTTCTTTCATCAAACTGCGGAGAGTGTGCGAGAGGACAAAGAACACCAAGCGTGCACGTGGCTTAAACTCCCGCGTCCCGAGATCTCCAAGTCGGCGATGTCCGGGGCGTTGAGTCTGTCTAACAGATTGATAATTTTCGTCTTATCAAGCATTTTATGCCATCGAGTCGAGCGACAATAGAGGCATCTACAAAGTTTCCTAGTTTTAAGTCTGCCACCATCCCAGCCAACATTACCCAACACCGAGTCAAGTATAAATAAGTCCTATTAAACCGTAAAGCTCCGTACTGGTAGTATCACCTTCCCTCAAATCGTAGGATTATAAGGTTTGATTCTTGCTCTCCAAACCAAGACAGTTCGATAGCTTACACCTTGTTTCGTGAGAGCATCCTCTCTCGCGCTGTGCCCCAAACCCGCCGCCAAACCTAGCCAGCCACCCTTCTTGCTCGCTCAACAAGTCACTGAACCAAAGTAACTACCAAGCGAAAACCTAGTCGAAGTACCGCATGCCACCTCACTGCATGACAAGTCACCAATATAGAACTTTTGCTTGCCACAACATCAGCCTTGACTAGCTGTTGTTCCTGTATGCCAGACATCCCCCGCACAGATGCCAAACAGGAGCCCGATGTCCCTTAATAAACATACTCAGAACCACTTCGTGTTCCCAGGAAAACGGTGGTCATCCTCAATCCATGTAGATGATAGCTGAACATCACAATACCTACAATAAGTAAATCCCACGTATACCCAAGGTATGATAAAAAAAAAACAGAAGCAAATCCCTCGACACACACTTCGCGATCTATGGCTTCCCAGGCCGATACAACCCCTCCTGCCCCGGCAACCAAGAATTCCTCCCCTGGTAACCCGGAGGAGGCGACTGTGTCGGGATCGGGGCCTCTCCCGTTGGCAACTCCACCGGCGGCGGGCTGAACGCGGTGTACTGATCTGTCCTGGGCGACGAGTGCGGCGACCTGGAGGTAGCAGGACTGGTCAATAACCACCACCCATCAACTCAACAACAACTGAGAGCCAAGAGAAAGAGAGAGAGAGAGAGAGAGAGAGAAACTCACGGATACACCCCCGCATTCCCACCCTGTCCCGCCGCAAACCCATAATAACTCGGCAGTGTTCCGGAGCCCCCCTGTCCAGGCGACGACGGCGTCGAAGCCGCCAAATACGGCGACAAGCTCCCTTCTCCCCCACCACCGTAATGTTGTTGTTGTTGTTGATGATGATGATGATGATGCCCAACCGACCCGCTCCTCAAGGCGCCCTCCTCAAAAGCCGTCGCCTGCCCGGGACCCTTCATATTCCCCTCGGCACTCAGCAAGCCCACACCGGCGCCGGCATTCGCGTACTTGGCCTCCACCATCACCGGCGACGCCCCCGGCGTGGCCCCCGCCGCCGGCGCCTGCGGCACATACGCCGACTTGCGATACGCCTTGTCGAACCCGCCTCTCCGCCCGCACAGGTAGATCAGCGCGGCGCCCAGGACCAGCACCGCGGCGCCGCCGATGGCGATGCCCGCAATCGCGCCGGCACTGAGACCGCCCCCTCCTCCACCCCCATCGCCATCGCCATCTCCCGGAGCGGGGGGGTTTCCGGAGCCTGGTGTGGGTCTCGGGACGGGGCTCTCGGTGGGGAAGGGCTCGCCCGGCGCGAGCTGGTACGTGACGTTTTTGGCGTAGTCGAGCTGGGCTTGGAGGGTCTGCGTGGCGTTGGGGTTGATGACGCCGATCATGTGGTAGTCGACGCAGGAGCCCGGGGCGGCGCAGTAGAAGAAGATTGGTTCTGTGTCGTTGACGCGGAGCGGGTAGAAGGGGGGCTGTTTTGGTGGTTAGAAGAGGGGAGCGCCGCCATGATTAGATTGGTGAGATGGTTATTTGGAGGGGAGGGAGGGAGGGGGGGGGGGGGATAAGGGATGCGATGCTTACGTCGTTGGATACTACTTGGGGCTCAAAGATACCCGTGTAGAAGCCTGGCTTGTTGATGTTGGCGTACTCGTAGGGGATGCATGGCCATCCGAACTCGGCGCGGGCTACACGGTGCCCGCCTGGATAGAAGTTGAATTCTAGATGAGGGTGGTGGTGGTGGTGGTGTAAGTCGAAGGTCTGCTAACCACCCAAGGGGAGCACCACGACTAGAAGCCCCAACACTCACTGATGATGTCCCCGACATTGGCCTTGACTTCTGCAGGAGTGAAGACGTGCCCTTGCTATAGTATTGTTAGTCATTGTTGGGATGTACACTCTGCAGTTCCTCTTCTTACCGCCCCAACTGCGATGGTAATCGTCGCGGGCCCCGACGAGGCTGAGGTTGTAGTTGACCTGGAAGGTCTGGAGCCAGCCGAGGTGGGACGGGGAGCGAGTGTCGTCGTCTCGTCATCCGAGTCTTGAGCCGCCGCGGTGACTGCCAAAGCAGCGAACACGGCAAGTACTGATTGGGCAAGCATGGCCGCGGTGTTCTTCCAACCCTTCCCAACGATATAGGTTCAGTTTCAATGGAAGAATCACAACCAGCAGCAGGAGAACAACAGGAAGAGAACACGGGTGGCGTCCGCCGGTGCCCTCAAGGTAAAAAGCTAATTGCTGATTGCCCTGCGTGCAGGGGGGCTGTTGGTGGTCTTTGACAGGGGCCAGAGGGTGTGTTGGCTGTGAGATATGCACGCCGAGTGGGAACGCAGCCGCTCAAAATGCGGACACCGGCCTGTTGGAACTCGCGCCGGCGTGAGGTACTCGGTGCTGGTTACATCAAGCTGACAGGAGCAGACAAAAGAACAGGCGGTCCATCCCAAGATCTACATAGGACATGCACATATTTCTACGGTCAGAGTGGCACCGTTGATGGGATCGCGAATCCGGGCTCGACAAAGCGGCCATGAGCGCCAAGGGAGCATCCATCTTGTATGCCGAACGTGGTTGAAGATGTCGACAAGGCGAGAACAAAGGCTGTGAAGAGGGTGGCGCCATCTCGTCCTCGGCACACGAAGCCAAGCGGTAGCCTGACGGCACGGAAGGCGGGTTGCTTCCAAAGAACGTGGTGTAATCGGCACTGTGGGTTGCCGCAGCTGCTCTTCTCAGAGGGTTTGTGCTACGTGGAAGCAAGCCGTTTTCGCTTCTGGCCCGATGGGAACTGGCGACAGTCGGTGAGGTGCAACCATTCCGATGTGAGACCAGACGCCGCCGGGCGGTGCGCACTAGTGGCATATTTGGATCAGCTCCGCAAGCTGCAGTGTCAGCAAAGCCGCAGGGCTGAGGCAACAGCCGCCACGAGATCGTCGGCGTCATGGATGTAGTCTGGCTGAGCTCGACAACCCTCTTCTCCTCAAAGCCGACGTCCAACACCTCACATTAGGTCCGGATTGGCGGTTGAGAGGCGCTGGAAATGTGCCAAGATCGGGCCACGATCCAACTCGGCGTTCCTTCTGCAGCATGCGATTGGCTGGCGGAATTTTGCACCACACACCGTGCCGATCGCTACGAAGTACTTCAGGCCGTTCCAGCCCAAAGCCTGCCAAGCATCGTGGTAACGTCAAGCGCGAAAGGCTGTCGGACCATGTTCTTGGTGCGAGATATGGGTGTGGTGCCTTGAACGAACCTCGCTTGAGGAGAAGAGGATATTGCCTAATGTTAGCTCCGATGTGCGTTTTATCAAGAGAGCATCTGGACGCGGGATCGACGTTTGCTTGGGTCCTATAAATGGACCTCCACGTCAGTTTCTGATCCTGTCAGCGCTGAGGTCAAGACATTGCCATGTCGGGAAACACAGATCCGTAGAACTCGAAACGGATATAATTGAGGGTATAATACTGTAAGCCTAACTCCACGCCGCCTTCCAAGTCGACCTCGTTCCCTATTGGGTCTTTGCCTTTTCCTTCTTTCCAAACCATGACCTGGGTAGGATTTCGCTCTGCATAACCAGCCTTCCCAGGCACCAGAGGTAGCAGAGGCTGAACCCAGCAGCGCCGACGCTAACGTTGGCGACCACCCACAAATCGGGCTTATCTGGAGGGGGCTGAAGGGTCTGCACCAGAACGTGCCAGAACGCCATTGCCAGGTAAAACGAGCCGTGAATGAATAGTGTCGCCCAATGAGTCCAGCCATTGCCGCCTTCTTGGAAGTAAACGCTCAACGAGGTAGGAGGCAGACCCATGAGATATGCCCAGAGTAGCGTGAGCACTGTGTATGGCACGGCCAAGTCTACCCGCTGCAACAAGGGGAACATGGTCCAACAACCAAGGATATTGGCAAACCCCACCCAAGCGCGGGTGGTTTTGTTCAACCCGTGGCTACCTGCCAACAAGAGCGTCATTGGCATCAAGGGGAGCAGAACGCTCTTTTCGTGAACCTGATAGCTGAACAAGAAGAAACCCCATGCCGTCGACGCGAACGCCAAGGGCAACAGCTCTCTCTTCGGCCGGAAGAAGAGGACGAGGTTGGGAGGAATGATGGAAGCCAATGTCGCGACCAACGCGCCGCGCTGCAGCAACTCGGGAGGGTACTTTTTGATCTTGACGACGACATTCAATGCGCACCAGAAGTTGGCAACCTTGTCCTCAAACAGGCCGCGGGCGAAGGGGAAGACGCGGTGGACCATCTGGACCAACTGCTCCACTACTGGGTAGTAGAACGCCTCGGTGTCTACAAAATCAGCAAGCCCCTGGAACAGCGGCAACGGCGGAGGGGGCCCGTCAATATCCGGACGCGAGTCAATTCCGCGCCGGACGTCAGAGAGGGTGCCAATAACAAACGGCAGAATCAGAATGATAAAGGACACAGCCGTAATCGTTGCAATCGCGATGAGACGGGGGAGGTTGATCCGCGGAAAAACGCAGCTTCCAAGGAGGTAGGCGAAGACGGAGAAGGCGTAGTACAGAGCCATCTGCTTGAATCCAAGGGCGGCAACAAAAAAGACGGCAGCCCAAAGATTGCGGCCGGCAAGCATGCTAGACATGCTTGCCACGACGAGCCCAAGCATCACCGTGTTGTATTGGAAGTGAACGTGGTCGATCAAGATTGTGGCGGGCTGCATCAAGATGGCAACGAGGGCGACCGAGGCAGACCAGTTTGCGACGCCGTTCAATCTGCTGTACCGGCGCACAAAGATGACGACGGCGGGGACGTAAATCAGATATTCCGACACGATGACGGTGGCCCTCATGAATATCTTGAGCGTCGGATCGTGCAAGCCGCGAGACGAGAAGAGGGCGAACCAGGACGGATCGATGCGCGAGCCGATCTTGCCGCAGAGCCAGCTGTGGTAGGCCGTCAGGGGCGGGTAGTCGAGGCCCCACCATTGCAGGTCGTGAAAGTACCATTGCGAGATGGGAAGTTGTGTCGTGATCTCCATCCAGTGTCTCTGAGCCTCATAGTCGCCGAACATGGGTGGTTTTTCGAAACCTGCTAGGGCGTCAGCGTCGCCTCTTGGACCCCTTCCTACACCGTCAAAGACGCACCAGAATAACCCCAGAGCCCAGCAGCCCACCGGAAGAGGCCCACGGCCATCAGTATCAGCGGCAGCAGCTCCCATTGCGATACGGTGCCCCTGGCGGGCCAGAGGAAGGCAGCGAGGGGAAATGATGGGGCGCGGGTCATGGCCTCGACATTGTTGATTCCGACATTGCTGAGGCTGCTCGTCGCATTGGCGGCCTGCTTGGCCTTTCGCCTTGGTTTATGCGGAGACGGCGACGGCCTGGCCATTGTCATGGAGGATACAGCTGAGGTGGGAGAAGACGCCTCATTGAACGCGTCGTCGGAAGAATCGGATTGTTCTCGATGTCGAACTGTGGGACTTTTTTTTGGCGACAGCAATCTGGCTCGAGACAGGGATCTCGGGTTTACATTGCTGTGCTAGTGGGCCCCATTGGGGTGTGGGGAGCACCGACCAGTTGACAGTGACAGGGGTTCTCGATTTACACTACAGTACTCATTAGCGTTACAGCTAAGGTACCTGGGCCGTTGTGATGTCACTTCGCTGAACTGGGGGGGTTCGGGTTGATGCCCCTCTTTGATAGCACATACCTCTACCTAGCGTAGTGACCCCCCTTCCAATATTTCCGATTGAGAGCTCCCATCCAGCAGCTAGAAGCGCTTAAGCACAGCCATTTCTGGCCTGTATCGCCCGAGACTAGTTGATAATGCCGTACCCCTTCGTGCTCCCGACGACATCGTCCTTTTCCTTCTCGTCCAGCTTCAACTGCGAATCGCACCCCTCGCTGCCCCTCCAAGCGAGCACCCACCGCGGCGTCGTCCGTGATACCCTCAAGAAACACAAGCGCCTGCCCCCGGCTTCCCAAGCACCTTCGCTCCCTACCGTCGCCAACTCTCTTCAGACCTACCTCCCCTACCTTTTCGCCATCGACGCGGGCCTCTCCAGCAAGACCCTCCACTCCGACGAAATCACCGTCTCCCTCAAGACCCCACCCCAGATAGAATGGCGCCCAACTCTTTCCAGTAACCTCGTTCCCGGCCGCGAGCCGCCGCGCGTAAAAATCCACACCCTCGAGCACGAGCTCCTCTTCGCCCTCTCAACGCTCGCAAACACCTACACCCTCCTCTCCCGCGCCGCTCTCCAACCCCTCTACCTCACCACAACCGCTCCCGTGGGCACCACCCAACGCCAAACCGCAATATCCACCGCAACCCGCCACCTCCTCGACGCAGCCTCCATATACGATTACCTCTCCACCCGCAGCCCTTCCTCCCCATCCCCCGGCAACCCCCCCTCGCCGCAACCGGCGACCGCGACCCCATGCCCGGACGTTTCCCCCCCGACCCTCCGCGCCCAGCGCGCCCTGGCCCTCGCCGAAGCGACCCTCCTCGCCGTGCTCAAAGACGACCCCTACCCCGCCGTCGTCGCCCAGGCGCGCAACCCGCACGACACCGAGTGGATGTACAAAGCGCCCGACATCCCCAAAGTGCGCGCCCATTTGTTTGCGCGGCTGTGTCTCGCGGCGGCGGAGCACGCGGCGCAGGCGGCCGCGCTGGCGGGCTCGTCTTCGTCCGGGGGCAGGGTCAGCGAGGGGTTCGTGCGGTACGTGGAGGATCTGCGGCGGGCGAGCCGGGCGAGGGCGTGTCGGTTCTTCGGGATTGATGCGGAGCTGGGCGGCGAGACGGGGGCGGCGATCGCGTGGCTGCGGGCCGGGCTGGGGGAGTTGGGGGTGGAGCGGCGCGGGCAGGAGGAGCCCCGCGGGAAGGGGGGGTGGAAGGGGTTGCGCAAGGAGTGGAGTGAGCGGCGGGAGGATAAGAAGGTGGAGCGGGGGTTGGATTGGGGCGCGGATGGGGGGAGGCTGGAGGAGACGAGGGTGATTGAGATGTTGGAGGCAAAGTGGGTGAAGCAGAATGATACGGTGAGTTTGATTGCTACGACAGGTACCTCCCCTAGTGTGCGGTCTACTGATGCTGCGCAGATGCTGACACAGCCGATCCCTTCCATCGGACCGCTGCTTGCGCAGATGCCTTCGGGTCGCGAGATACACAGCATCAAACCTTTCCAGCCGCCTTTGTTGAGTGCAGAGGCAGTAGAAACCATGCGGGCGCCGCCCGATCGATCCGATGAAGTTGGGAATTATCCCAGTTCGGACGAGGAGACGGTGATAGATCCCTCCCCAGTAGGGGCATACTCGGGGAGGCCGACGGGCACGCCGGGTTATTTCTGACCATGATACATACCTTTGTAATGCGAGTATGGCAAGCTTAGGCCTGACGGCAAAGGCCGTTGCGATGAGCTGAAGTAACGGCGAGTGTGATCGTAAATGTGTCATGACGGGAGCTTAAATGCCAGCCAGATTAACCCTTCGTCAGATGTCTACCTCGAAACGCCCCATGTGCCTGTGACCATGCGCTGACCCGGAAAACTATGATACAACCTTTTGATAGCGCCTCTGCATCTACTCCTCATCGTCATCATCGGCAACGACGCGCCGCCTGCGACCCCTCGAAGTTGGGCCGTCCTCATCGCCATCGGCATCGGGCTCCGCCGTCCTCTGCCGCTTCGGCCGCGGCGCCTCATCCTCATCGTCATCCTCCTCCAAAAGCTCTTCCTCTTCCTCGTCTTCCTCCACCTCCTCGCTTTCTTCTTCGCTGTCGACCAAGAAACCATCCTCCATGTCATAATCGTCCGCACGGCGCGCACCGCTCGGGAGGTCGTCATCCGAGTCGTATTCGGGGCGGCGGCGCTTCTGCTTGGCTCCGCCCGGAGCACCGCGCTTCCTCCCAGCAACGCCCGCGCCGCGCCGGCCTTCGAGGTCGCCCACCGAGAGCGCGCCGCCCTTGTACCGGGCACCAGCGCCGTCTGTTGCGCGGGCGGCTGCCGTCTCGCGGCGTCGCTGCAGCTTCATGCGCTCCTTCTCCGCCAGCTCGGCCTGTTTCTTCAGTAGCTCTGGGTCCTCGTTTGTGACGATGATCATCTCGGAGCCGCGGTCTTTCTTCGCGCCCGCCAAATCAGCCATCAGCCGCTCCAGCGCGTGGTCTTGCAACTCCTTGTTGGGGTGCAGGGTGTATTGCTCGGTGAGGTGGCCGACGATCAGCAGGGAATTAGTGGTCAGGTGGGCGGCGGCGGCATAATAGTGCGCATCTTGCACGTCCTTGTAGGGCTTGTTGCGCGGGGGAGCCAGGAGCTTGGACTGGACCTCCCACTGCTCGTCGCCGATGGCGAGGGTGATGGAGCCGTCGCTCCAGCGGTAGATATTTGCGTTACTTTGCATGCGGCCTGTCTTCGGGTCGCGACGGCACATGATGGAAGGGATGGGATTCTCCGAACTCGCGTTGTCAAGGTCCCATCTGCTTGGCTGCCATTCGTTGGGCTTGTATTCCATGGGGTTGAACTTGATGAACGGGGGGACTCGGAGGGAGTGGAGCTGGGCAATCATCAGTAAGAACTTTAGTTGGCCAACGTAGAGCGACTGAGACTTACGCCACCGTCCTTGGAACGCGGCGTGCGATGCCGATACAAGGGGACCTCCAGGACCAGCTTCTCCCGAAATTCGCGAGGCTCCTCGCCTTCATCGTGGCGGCGCGCGTCCACGTCATCGTCTTCCCTATCCGACACAATCTCCCGGTCGCTCAGGGCTTTCTCAATCTCTGAGATCGCGTCATCGTCCTCATCTCCAAAGAGATCGTCGCCCCCCTCGTCGGGAACATCGATGGGGTCCTCGGAGTCGGACATTTTGAACTCGATCTTCGCGCGAACGACGTGTGATGATTTGCGAGATTTCTACTTGGATGGAACAGAATTGGCGCTGTAAGGAAGTCAATTTCTTCGCAATCCCGGTCTCGCAATTCTAATCGCGATGGAGCCGGCCGTGAGCTTATGATTGAGGGCAACGGTGAATGCGCGATTCTCGCTGCAGGCGCTATCGTTCAACCAGCAGCTGGAGATTTAGATAGTAGATATGTAGGTATGGGGATAGCACCCTGCTGAGTCAACCTGCAACCCCCTGCTTATTAGGGAGCTTGGGGTGGCTCGATAACGATAAGGGTCGGTGGCGTTGAAACGGCGGGGATGCATCTCCCACCCAAGGGTTCAGGCGTTCTGGAACCTGAACCAATCCATCGAATAAACAATTTCATAACGACACATTCAAAGAGGAAACGGCACGTTTTGAGCTATTCCTGGCCGGCTGCTTACCGTTATACACCCAAGCGCCTCTCCACCCACTGATTCTTCTTCTGCTCACCTTGTTGCCGTCATGTCTAACCTCTTCTCTGGAATGTGAGTTCGGTCCGTCGCTTCCCCGCAAACCCACCAACACCCAACACACCCATCCATGCCTGGCCTGCTCGTTGAGCCGCCTCAACTCGGCCGTGCATAAGAGTGAGGCAGCATATTCTCAAGTCCGATCCCCCAAAGCCCTCCATGATGGCCAAACAAGAGCAAGCGCCTCTTGTTTTTGGCTTTGGAATTCTAGGGGCCCCAATCTGGCGCTGGCTGCTCTCAGGGGTACTCCACGAAGCCCCTCATGTCCGTTTCACGCGGCAATATGACCAGTCTCGCGTCTACTGTCGGCTGGGGCAAACCCGCAAACGTCATTGTCCGTCACGCAGAGAGCTCCACAAGTGTGCCTCGATGCGGCCGGCATTGTGGGCACATTGGATCAGAACCCTACATGAGATGCCTGACGGGAAGTTGGTTTGCAGCTGGCCTGAGACTGTGTTTGCATCGGCGTCGTTATTGGATGGTGGGCCTTGTCACTGCATCTAACCCTGCCGTCCTAGTCAATAGTACTGCCGGCTAACTAATAGAAACAGCAACGCCCGCTTTCGCGGCCAGAGAAGCCCGAACTCGCCGGGCCCCAGCTCTCCGAGCCCCGAGCAACAAGCACAAGCACAAGCGCAAGCGCAAGCACACGCACAGGGACAAGCTGCGGCTTCTTCTCCGGTCAACCCTCCCCAAGGATACCAAGGACACCTGGGACACCAAGGAAGCCAGTCTTCCTCTTCAAACCTTGCAGTGAAGCTCCCGCCGCTCCCCACTTCGCCATCACTTGCTGAGACCATCGGCATGGACCAGTCCAGTGGCATGATGCCGTCGCCCGATGAGGTTCTCACCTCGTACCACCTCCCTCCCGTCAAGCCCCTCTGGCTCAACGCAAATTATGCCAAACACATCGTCAAGGGCAATTTTTTGACGCTGAGCGCAAAGCCCAAGACTGTCGAGATGGGGGAATGGATCGCACATCAGGGTAAGCCTTTTTTAATCGGGTTGGCGGCTGAGACTCACTGCTGACCTGCTTGTTAGTTGTCGACCACTGGAGGATGTTGATTACCTTCATTCGGTTGGTTCATGACAAGGAGGAAGACGGGACTTCAATCTGCAACTCTCGAAGATGCGCCAAAATGTCCGCCGGCGGGTGAGTCTTGCCCACCAGGCCCCCTATTCTACGCTTTTGATATTGATTGTGCAGCAATCACTCTTTTACCTGGCTGAATTCTCGGTACCAGCCTGTCGAGATTCCGGCCTATGAGTACCTGACGCTCGTTCAGCGGTACATCTCGGGCAAGATCGACGACGGGGCTATCTTCCCCACGGACCCGGCTGGTGTCTCATACGCCGACAATCCGGCATTCTGCACTCCAGTGCCCGAATCTGGGCAGGACTGGGTGGGCAAGCGGAGTGGGTTCCCCCAGAACTTCATGGAGACATGCCAGACCATCTTTCGCCAGATGTTCCGGGTTTACGCCCACCTGTACTGGTCACATTTCGATGACATGTTCTGCTTGAACCTTGAGAAGTCGATGAACAGCTGCTTCAGTCATTTTATTCTGACAGCCACTACACTCAATCTGCTCAAGAAGTCGGATCTTGAACCGATGCAGCCGCTGATCGACCTCTGGGCGGCTCTCGGAACCTTTCCACAAGGGTCCAAGGCGTTTGAGATTGCGAACCTCCAGGTTGGTCAATTGCTTGTTCAAAAAGCAGGCGGCCCGCCGGCGAGCTGATGAGCCGGCGTCAGCTTGGACATGGAGTTTATGCAAAGGGTTTTTTTTGCAGAGCAAGCGAGGAAGGAATCCGAGTTGTGCTTCCTGACCGCACGTCAGCGGCTTTGGGGGGTAGCGCGGGAAGGAGGTTCGTTGGCGGCAGTCAGAACGAAAAAAGAGCGTATACCCTATGGTCCCTCCATTCAGATCGGGTCTAGTTTAGCGGTTTCGTTGGTCATCCAGGATACAGCATAGCATGTACATATTGCATATCAATTCTTATGAGCGTCAAGTCAAGACCGTGCCGCTAAAATTTGCAAACTACATAGCTCACACCGAAACCTCGCTGACCTTGTACTCAACAATAACCGGCTTCCCAGGCTCGAGGACGAACCGCCCAGACCCAACATACACCTTCTCCTCCAACGCGGCCAGCTCCTTGCTACCCACCTCGAACTCCACAACCGAAACTACGCAACACAATCAGCACGCATAACATAACATCAACGCAAACAAAACTCAACAGGAACGAAACGTAAAAGCAAAACTTACAAGCCTCCCCAAACCCCGTCGTCGCCGCCCCGGCCTCGCCCCTCAACACCCGCCCCGCGTCTCCCGTCGTGGCGATCTTGCCCCGGTAGATGAACCGGAGCAGGGCGCCCGTCGACGTGTCGCGCGCCATGCTCTGCACGTCCAGGCGGACATGCTTGCCGTCGGGCGCAAGCTTGATGTAGTCGGCGCCGTGCTCGATGGCCGCGCTGAGCTGGATCGGGTAGGATGGGTCCGAGACGATGGAGCCGCCTGTCGAGAGGAAGGGCACGAAGGTTAGGGTGGAGGAGATGGATGTCGGTGGGGAGATTGCGACCTTTTTAAAAAAAAAAAATTCATTACTGTTAACCCGTGTGGTGATGGTTGTTTAAATAAATAGGTGCGAGGTAAAGGGCTAGGGGTGAGTGGATGGAATGCTTTTGTGTTTTGTTTGTTTGCTTGCTTACTTGGACGGTGAACGCCGGGATGAGCTTGGGGAAGCCGGCCATGGTACTGAATGGGTTGTCAAGAGATGGCAAGGTATGAAGGTCACGATGGATTCGCAGGGCCGACCAAAAGAGAGTGGTTTTTGAGCTGGGATTCTGATAGTGGTTTGAGGTTGAGATTCACATGAGGGGATCACTTAGCACAGCCGAACTGCCGCTCTATGTATGTCCCGCCTCCCCCCTCCGCAGTCGCACGCTCGGAAGCCGGGAGGAGCCGGTATGGCCAGTGGATATTGCGCAACATGGATGAACAAGTAGAAACTCCCCAGACTCCTCGGTTTGGTAACCAACACGAAGAAGCGCGACAAGTTGATCTCTCAACGTCATCAAGTCATTCGATGCCATACCTACCCACAGAAGTACTGTACAGAGCATAACTGACTCTCAGGCATTATTGAGCTTTTCCTGTATGACGTTCGGTAAGTTCTTCCCGCCAATGTTCCGCAGCATCGGTTACAGAGTTTGATCTGTCCGATTGTGTGTAGCGCCGTTCATGGAAGAGGCTAAGGCACGAAGGTACCTAGCTGTGAGGTTCTGAGCAAGCGTAGGGTGGGGGTCCTCTGGCTCCGAATCCGGACGGGAGTGGCATCTGGTTGTCAACTCCCCATGGATCCAATATCCTCTTAAATGCCATTTCATTCCTGTAGTCAGTGGTCTAGCCATTTATCGCCTATCAATTGACTCTGGCTGAGCAACCTGCCTCATGTCGATATTAGAATGCTGTTGTGGTGACTTGAAGACAGGGTGGGATTGCAATGATGAATGAACCCCGCATTGGCAGAGGAGCTGCGGTGGGCCCATCCCATGCACAACTCCCTTCGAATTCAGCCCGTTCCACACCAGCCAATCACCGGTCGCTATCTTTGATGCAGCTTCCTGTTTGGCTGACATCACTCTTTGCCTTGGTCGAGGCGGCGACAACGCCAACGACTGCTCTCCATCATCACTCAGTCTTCCAACAACAATGCGACCATCTCCTACCTTTTGCGGACACCATCGACCGCCGACTTTGACACTGAACCAGCAGAGCCGTCGATGATACAGCGCTTTTGCACCTCGTCGACCCGGCACCGGCACCAGCACTTCTCTTGAGCCCACCGCTTGAACGTGGCTCCAATCACGCCGAACGAGTCCTTGTTCGGGCGTGCTCCCGCGAAGCTCCCCCCCGTCACCTGAACGTCAACCCGACAAGTTGAAACCAGAAACTAGCGTCCTCACGCACGTGCCCCGACAGCCTCGCAATTGCTGGCTACCTGAGCCGAACATCCCAGGCACCCGCCCCGCCTGATTCGCCAGCCCTACTAAGACCAGCCGTCTCGGATCGCTCACGCCAATGGACTCGCCAAGGGCACAACAACCTCTGAACGGCGGCTCGACCTCCGCCGCGACACCAAACCCGCCGTCCTCGTCTAACCATCTCCCAAGGAGGCGCAAGAACCACAGAGGCGGGAAGAAGAAGAAGTCGTTGAGAAGAAAGTCTTTTGCTATTTCTCCAGACGAGATAGCCCAGGACAGTGCCAACTCTGAAGGCCTGGACGAGGCGCGACAGGGGTTCTATACAAGACCAGGCCGCAACCTCAGCACCACAAGCCTCGAGAGTGAGGCCCTGTTGGACCACAGGTGAGATAATTAGCATTGTGTCCCGATGCCACCGCGCCAAACTGACCGCGCAATACCCAGGGAACAACAGCCATTCCTACGGCCCAGGCGTCCGTCGATGATGACCACGAGCGCCTCATTCCCGGCCTCGAGATTGAGGACATCTGCAAGAGTCGACAGCGACGAGGAAGACGAGGGAGCCCCTCTTCTCTCCAGCCCGGTGTTTCAGAGGAGCGAAACAATTGCAGGTTATGGATCGAATGATACTTCACGGAAGGGTGGGCCGACCAGCCGGCGTAACTCGAGCAGGGTGAGCAGCATGAGGAGGAAGTTACTTACCGATGGTTACAATGTCAATTACCCTCCCTCGGTTCCCGGGTCTCCGGCCCTCCACGCGACGGACCACATGACCATGAGCTTTGGCGATGTCCTGCTACGCGACGAGATTGACCACGGCGAACATTCACCCAGTGGGAGCGGAGACGAGGGCGGTAGCCGACCATCGCCCTTGGAGAGGAGGAAAACCATCGCTTTACAAGCGCAAGAAGACGTGTGCTTTCCGCAAGAAGGCCTCACCGATGACGAGCTTACCACGCGTGATGTAAAATACCGCATGCGGCCCCGAAGACGGCGTGGCAAATGGCCAGATCTATCGATCCTGGACGAATGGAGCCAGTTCGAGAAGGAAGGCCGAAGTGAAGAGCGCCGTGCAAAGAGAATTACTGAGCCGCAACTGATTAATGGGAGGTTAAGGCCTGTCCACCGGGGCTGGTTTCAAGCAGCCGAGGAGGAGGCGCCCTACCGCTTCACCTACTTCAACGAAGAATTTCCGAGCACCATCCACAGCCAAAGCATTTCGGAGCTGGTCCAACCAGGGGGGACATTCAGAGAGCTTTTTGTTCCAGATCCTCCGATTCTCTCAGACTCGTCGGATGGCGAGGAAGAGCAGGAGCAAAACACTGATTTGTATCAGGTGCTCGGAGGGCAGGGTGGGAACCCGATGGTCCCCTCGCGGCAGCCATCTTTAGCAACCACGACTCAGAATTATGAGCGAAAACACTCGACCAACAGCGAGGATACCAAAGCCGGCTCGGGTGAGCATTCACCCTCACGACTGAAGTCGCCAGATCCGTCCAGGTCGTCTCAAAATGAAAAACCCGCCAAGCCTCTCAAATATGGAGACCGTCCGGTGTGGTGGTTGGATATTTTTAGTCCTACCGAGGCCGAGATGAAGGTGATTTCCAAGGCGTTTGGGATCCATCCGCTTACAGCCGAGGATATCATGATGCAAGAGCAACGAGAAAAGGTGGAGCTTTTCCGGAACTACTACTTTGTCAACTATCGCTCCTTCGACCAGGACCACACCAGCGAGAACTTCCTCGAGCCCGTCAACATGTACGTTGTCGTCTTCCGGGAGGGTGTCTTGAGTTTCCACTTCTCCGTTACTCCGCACCCTGCCAATGTGCGGAGACGGATCCGCCAGCTGCGCGACTACCTGATCCTCTCCTCGGATTGGATCTCATACGCCATCATCGACGACATTACAGACGTGTTTGGACCCCTGATACAGAACATCGAAGACGAAGTCGACGACATCGACTACGCCATCCTGCAGATGCACTCAGAGGAGGATCAGATCATGAAGGAGGAAAAGAGGAGACTCACCGAAAAACCGGACACGGCTGAGGTGAGATCAGCTGAAGCGGGGCGTGACATGCTTCGGCGGGTCGGAGATTGCCGCAAGAAGGTCATGTCGCTGTACCGGCTACTGAGCAACAAGGCGGACGTGATCAAGGGGTTTGCCAAACGGTGCAACGAGCACTGGGAGGTGGCGCCGAGGTCTGAGATTGGCTTGTACTTGGGGGATATTCAGGATCATATCGTGACCATGACTTCGAACCTAAGTCACTACGAGAAGTGAGTTTTGCGTCCTGTCTCGGTCTATCTATCAAATGTCGTCGTTGCATAAGGCTGACCGACGTGCTTCCAAACTAGGATCTTGGCTCGCTCCCATGGCAACTATCTTGCCCAAATCAACATCAGAATGAACGAACGGCAGGAACAGACAGCCGACGTGCTCGGGAAGCTCACGGTGCTGGGTACTATCGTTTTGCCCATGAACATCATCACCGGCCTGTGGGGCATGAACGTGTGGGTGCCGGGACAGGAATACGAGGGCGACCTGAAGTGGTTTATTGTCATCACGGCTGGATTGCTCTTCTTTGGTCTGGCATGCTATATGATTGCCAAACGGGTGTACAAGATTGTTTGAGGCTGGGAGGCTGGTCTTTCTTTGGGCATTCATGGAACAAGTGGTGTTTGGAGTTATGGGCGGCGAGCTTTTGCACGGTGTAAGAGGGTAGGCGTACCATACACAAGGGTATCATACATCGATCGGCCAGTATATGGTCAAGAGGCTTTCAACATGCATGGACATTGGTGGTGAAGAATAAATAGGAAGGGTGAAAAGCGTTGTATTTGGAGCATAATGACAGAGCTTCATGTTGTCTAAATCAAATTGCGCAGTGATTTTCTCTGGTACCGATCATAGGGTGCCTTTTCTCCTAGACATTGGTCGTGTGACTCTTTCATTTTTTTCCCTCAAAGGAACAGCAATCGTCGCGGCACGCCCGAATACACACAATCAGTAAGCCTAGCAAGTAAGTCCTCGACCCTCTCCCGAGTTCAGAATTGAGAGTCTCACTCATTCTTCGCTTCTTTCTCTACCTGATCGCTTGTTTTGGTTCCGGAACGCCAGAAAGTGGGAAGGAAACTGCAACCGCCATGCCTGAAGAAAAACCCATCATACACCCGTCGTCGCCGCCTCCACCACCCGGATCAATCCACCCACCCATCCGTCTCTTCTGCGCTTTTCTCCTTCCTCCCTCCCTCCCTCTCATAGAGATTCTACTGGAAGCGGGCGAGTGGCGCTCTAACGACGAACCTGCGCAGCATAGCTGGCCCGCAGCGCCATTATCTGCTGCCGCTCAGCCTCTGGCAACTGGTCGATGGTCTCCTGCGGCAGCTCCATGACGGCGCGCATCAGGGCGTCCGGGTCCTGGGCGCCGGGCGCCGGAGCAGGTGCCGGAACAGCCGCCGGCGCCGCCACCGCCGCCGGGGGAGGGGGCGCGTAACCGCCGGCAACCGGCGGGGTGCCTGTGGCTGGTGCTGGGTAACCTGCTGCCGCTGCCGCTGCTGCTGCTTGGGGGGGGATGGATACCGGGCCGGCGCCCGGCTCGAGGACCGAGTTGATTGCATCGGGCGAGACGAGTCCCATGATGAGCAGGGCTTGGAAGACGGCGTAGCTGAGCTGGGGCGCCTGGTTGAGGAGCTCGGTTGCACGGGCCGGGTCCGTGGTGGCGAGGGTCTTCATCTGCTGGAGGATGTCGAGCAGTTGGGCCGGGGGAAGCGTGTTGAGAGTGCGGGAGATGGCGTCGGCGCAGGAGACACCCGGGGGTAGGTCCTTGCCCTGTGGCAGCGGAGGCAGAGAGGAGCTGCCGCCTGATGCGGTAGGGGGCATGGCGTTGGAAGGGGGGTTGGCGCTGCCGCCGCCGTTAGTTGTGACAGGGTTGGAGTAGCCGCCGCCAGCGCCACCAGCCTGAGGATGGATGGTTAGTATGAAATTTGGGAGATTGGAGGGCTCTGAGGGGCCATACCGCGCCATCCCGGTCGCGATTGTCCTCATCGCTGACCGTCTCGTTACTGAAGTCAACGCGCAACTTGCGACCCATGATTTCGTAATCGTTCAGATTTCTGACCGCCGATGCCGCAGAATCTGAAGCAATGTTAGATCTGGCAAGTCGTCGCTAGATATGCAATCGCCAGGTAAATGAAGCGTACCGTAGTCGGGAAACTCAGCGAACCCGAAGCCTTTTGGGCGACCTGTCTCGCGATCGTAGACCAGGCGGAAGTTCATCACCCTCCCAGCGCCGCTGAAAATTTCTGTGATTTGTTCTTCGGTCAAGCCTGCACCGCGGGTCAGCGGAGCCCAGATAGCGGAAGCCACACCGGCACTCACCATAGGGAATATTGCCCACGAACACGACGCGGGACGGTTGCCGAGTCGACATGGCGGGGACTAAGCAATCGCTCTGCAAGCAGCCCGCTCTTGTGGATAGATGCTATTTAATTGTATGGGGAGGCAAGCAAGATATGGATACGTCGAAGCAATGACACGGAGGAAGCAAATGTGCGCAGTTGCGAGTGTCACAGCCGGGGTTCCGGGCGTGGGATGATGGAGATAGTCTGGAACCAAACAAAGGATAGCAGGAACCGATGGGTTTCACCAGAGAGATCGTGGGCTACCACACCAGACGGGGATTTCCAAATTTTCAGGGTCTTTTTCTGCCTCACTCCAGGCCACGTGAGTTCCTTTGTTCAATCAAAGTTTGCAGTGTGGTTTGATCTTGAACGGTGAAGTTTTGTCTGAAGAGAAGGTTTTGTCCGAAGAGAAGCTGCCACCAGAGGTGAATGAATGTGATACATACGGTACACACAAGTCAGGCCCACAGTTTGTACTGTAACTGCCGGGGGGTACATACATACCCCACTACATACATAGTACGAATTGTAGACAGCCAGCATTGAGTTAGCTGACTGGCCGGCTAAGGCTCGGTTCGCACGTGAGGTGTCGCTTGCACGGACCAATCTGCCAAGCCCTGCAAGCTAGCCGAAGCTCTTTCTCCACCGAGCAAACCAGCTCCAGGCTTGTCCAGTGAAGCAACGCACTCATCAGCCAATTGCACCACCACCAGTCAACATCCAACATCATGTCGAACCGCAATCCATTCGAGGAATACGCCAACAGGATTCGGGCCGCGGCGAAGACCGGCGGTCGCGGAGGCTTCCCAGCTGGCGGCGGCTTTCCCGGCGGCACCCCGCGAGGTATCGGCGGCGGCCTTGCCGGGCTCCTGCTTCTCGGTGGCGGCGCCCTACTCTTCCAGAGCGCCATCTTCAACGTCGACGGTGGTCATAGAGCGATCAAGTACCGGAGAATAAGCGGTGTCAGCAAAGATATTTACTCAGAAGGTCCGGCCGGTCGCTCCGTCGATGCCCGCTTCGAGCTAACGCGAGAGTAGGAACCCATCTGATCGTCCCTTGGTTTGAGACACCGGTCATCTACGATGTGCGCGCGAAGCCCAGAAACGTCTCCTCCCTCACCGGCACCAAGGATCTTCAGATGGTCAACATCACCTGCCGTGTGCTCTCGAGGCCGGATATTCCGTCGCTCCCCCAGATCTACCGGACGCTCGGCCAAGACTACGACGAGCGTGTACTTCCCTCGATTGTCAATGAGGTTCTCAAGAGCGTCGTCGCCCAATTCAACGCCAGCCAGTTGATTACCCAGAGAGAGATGGTTGCCAAGCTCGTGCGGGAGAATCTGTCGCGGAGAGCCGCGCGCTTCAACATCCTGCTCGACGACGTGTCCCTGACGGTATGTCGCTGACAAGCTCCTGATTACCACACCTTGCTGACTCGGATCACAGCACCTTGCCTTCTCCCCCGAATTCACGGCCGCAGTCGAGGCCAAGCAGGTCGCCCAACAAGAGGCCCAGCGCGCCGCGTTCGTCGTCGACAAGGCCCGGCAAGAGAAGCAGGCCATGGTGGTCAAGGCCCAGGGTGAGGCCCGGTCTGCCGAGCTTATTGGTGAAGCCATCAAGAAGAGCAAGTCGTATGTGGAGTTGAAGAAGCTGGAGAACGCCCGGGCGATCGCAGGGCTTCTACAGGAGGCCGGCGGCAAGAACAGATTGCTTCTCGACTCGGAGGGCCTGGGTCTGAACGTGTTTGACGATAGCGACAAGAAGTAGGGCTGGGGCGGGGGAGAGCAGCCGTTTTAAGAGGCGATGGACAATCTCCACTGTATGTTTATTGGACGATGGCCAGCAGTCCCTGTGTAACAACATGATGGTTATGGATCTGCGAAGACTGGAATCACTGGATTGCGTCCCTATGATTCCGAGAGAATGCTTTCTGCGCGGTACAGCTGTTTCTGCCTACGGCGGCAACAGACAAGGAGCCAAAGAACACGAGATGCTGCCTCTTCCAAGACAGCTCACCACGCTCCCTAGCGAAGTGCGCCCCACCGAATCCTCTGCCCTCTCGACTTTGCCCGTACCAACCTCGGAAATTGTGTTACCCTCAATATGCTTTGAGGTTTGCCGTGAGAATATCAATTTTACTTCAATTTTTTATTCATTTTTTACTTGTGGAATATCAGCGTCGCCAGGTTAACCCATTGCCAATCAACGAATCTGGTTTCAGACAACGCCTTTCTAGTAGCCTAGGAAATAAGCAGAACACCTGAAGTCTGCAAGATAAACGGATCGTTTCAGACTTATTACCAGAATTGTGTCGCATGCATAGAGGAGAACAAAGAGAATGTTAAGGCAGCACTTGGGACGTATATTGAGCCTACCTTCAAGGGGATAGTCGACTTCTGCGACTCCGCGGGAGCCCAGTCTTCAATGCCTACCATCCTCATGACAACTACCATCACTAGCCTAGGGTTGAACAACGTTACGACTATGGCGACTTTGACCATAGTAGTTGACACCTCATAAGGTCGATGCTCAGGCCCCGTCGCCGCATGAACTTGAGGGCCATGACTTTGTGCCGTGCCAGAACGGAATTGAGGGACAGAACTGGATGGCACAAGATCAGCGCGCGCGTTCTCAGAGGGCAGAGTTGCTGTTGGCAAACGACGTCGCCGCGCGGGAGATGGACGCGAAGTCTCAATATCAGAACAGCCTCGGACGAGGATTGAGGAAAGCCGTCGATACCTAAACAAGCCTAATGTTACTTTGATCAGCCCAGCCCCATCAAACCTTGACATTTGTTAGCCAGACATTGCGGGCTTCGGCATCCAGTCTCGTCCAAGACACGGAAAGTGTGTCGGGAACCCGTGCGGCCTGTTCTATTCTCCCCAGACTCGACACTCCAAGATCCGAGGGGCATTCACGGACAAACTCGACAAGTGCAAGTCAAATATTCTAAAAGCCGAGAGCATGACTACAAATCAGGGGATTGGAAATATGTGAGAGGATAGATGGCCGTGTTCAGTATTGACACAAGCGTTGCGTTGAGTTGTAAGAGGCCAAAAACTCCTGCACGAGCAACCTTGTGAACTCGATGTGTTCTAGACTTTCTGAATGCCCTTTCGGCAGCTTAGAAGTGTCCAAGTAGGAGAATCGTTATGGCTCCATAACGTGAAGAGTGAAGTTGATAACCGAAACACCGTCTGACCACCATGGTCACCAACGAGTCAGCTAATCAGTATCACCCGGATCTTGGTTGTACATACATACTACAAAACAACCTGGAACTACGAAACAACGCCACGAGAAAACCAAACCTCGACATTCGCCTGCCCCACTTACCGAACCTACCATAATAACCTCCAGCTTACTGCGGCTACCCCACTACCCCACCTCCTCAACCTCAACGGCACACCCGGGCTCTGCTGCCTTCAGCCTACTTGCCACCCTTCCCGGCGACCGATCCTCTGAATTGTGGACCACGCGACTCCGACTCCGACTCCGACTCCGCCATCGCCATCGCCATTGCTTCAACCCAAGCTCAAGCTCAGGCCCAAGCAGCGACTTTCGTGGACTTCATCTTCCTCAACAAACAACCCCCACCACGAAAAAGGAAGACTTTGGTGTGAAACCACAACCGCCAAGATGCTCATCAAGTATGCCGCACCGGCAACCCCGCCATCCCACTCACCAGCCCCATCTCGTCAACCCAGTATTCGCCCACTGCACTCATACTGACCACACACCACCCAACCAAACAGAGTCCGCACGCTCACCGGCAAGGAGATCGAGCTCAATGTCGAGGGGACCGATCAGGTAGTTTACACTCCCCTTTTCCTATCTCATCATCATCATCGTCACCACCACCAGCAGCAGCAACAACAGCATCACGACATGGTCGGCATAACGCTGACTGGCTCAGGTCTCCAAAATCAAGGAGCTGGTCGAAGAAAAGGAGGGCATCCCGCCGGCCCAGCAGCGTCTCATCTACGGCGGCAAGCAGATGTATGTTCTCTCTCTCTGGCCTCCGGCCCTCCTTCACCCCCCCCCTTCCGGCGGGACTGTGATCATGCTTAACGAGGGATCGTCATGTTTAGGGTCGACGACAAGACAGCGGATGACTACAGCCTCGAGGGTGGCGCCACACTGCATCTGGTTCTGGCGCTCAGAGGGGGTTCGCTATGAGTGAAGAGTGAATGGATGGCGATAGATTGATGAGGGAAGGGCGGAGAAAGAGAGAGAGAGAGAACCGGGATGGAGCATGGGGATGCAAGGGACAACAAACATGGACCGGGACGACGGAGTTTCGTGCTACTTGGGTCGATTGATCAGTCGGTGCATCGCATCACATCAGCGTTACTTTTCCTAAGAGAAAGGAAAATAGAGCTCTGGGGTTTGGCAGCTGGCTTCTCTGCGGTGACGGCCGCGTGTGTATGTGTGTGTGTGTGTGTGTGTGTGTTGGGGTCACCGTATGTACGTCAAGTTCTGCCCTGTTGCCGCAGCTGCTGGAGGAGCTACGAGGGCGAGAAGCAAAAGACAACAGCGGAGTGAACTGTTGCCAGCTATGCCGGGGTGTTGAGACACACCTAGAGAGAAATACGCCAAATCAACATTCGTCAAACTTGCTTTCTCCATACCGCACTCGTCTCACCCCTACGTAACTCATGGTATTGTGATTGCACCTCTTGACAACATGCATAATGTAAAGGTCAATAAATTGATTGTCCCATGAATCTGGCTTGTGGTAGCCGGATATCGCTATGTATGAAATTAATCCCTCCCATATGCCAGTCGAAACTCCAAATTATGCCTTAAAACCCCAGCACGATGCCATCCCATAAGAACCTTTCGCTATGCCATGCCGACAAAACCGCTCGTGCCATGTGCTGAGAAATCGCTGGAAAAAAAGCCGAACCCAAACCTCAACCCGTGAGGGCAATCCTCTAACCATTTGATGCACCTTTATGCAGCCTGGTGTCCATGAAGCCACCATCATCCAAGGCACTCAAGCCATGGAACCTTTTCCTCAGACGTTTCTTTTGTTTCGCTGTTCTTTATATGAAGTTTTCACCGCATTCCAACCGCTAAGGAGAAAGAGAAGGGGTCCTATTCCATGAACCTCGTCAGCCATGCGTCGAGCCGGGGTATTTAGATGGGACGCGGTATCGAGATCGTAACGGACTTCTGTGCGCTGTGCCACCCTGGTCGGGGGCCACAGTGTAGTCCAATCTTTGTGATGTAGTCTCCAACGCTCACTCTCGAACAATGGTTCGAGAGGATAACAGGCTGCGGCGCTACATAGCAGCTGGCCGCCCTCAGTTAAAGCGATTGAAGACTTGGAGGGTTGTTGCTCTTCGGTTGGGTTTGTGGCGGAGCGGCCTTCTGCACGCGACGCGCATTGTTGGCACCTGGAGATGCCGAGAGGCCTTTGGGACGACGGGGTTTGCCGAATGGATTGACGGCTGCTGGTGGCATGCGGAAAACAGCCTTTTGAGATGACGACGTAGAAGAGCCTGTCTCATTGACGGCTCGGCGGCGTTTGGCGGGTTGCTCCGTGGCTATCTCTTCATCGCTGCAGGGACGTTTGGTAGATTGTATGACTGCCGAGGGATTGGCGTAGACGGCCTTGGCCAATACTGGTGAAGTAATAACCGTCTCCGTGGGCTCGGCGTCGCCGAAAAGGTCATCGCCATCAACCTCAAGGTCGTCAACGAGCCCATCGTCCTCGTCATCGCTAAAGGCGAGAACATGTTCAGGGATTCCAGAATCGTCGAGTTTCGCTGACGTCTTGGCCCGGAGGAGGCGTGCTTCCATTTTCTCTCGATCCAGCTCGCCACCATTCATGGTTGGGGCCCGTCTAATGCTCAGCGAACCAGGCTGGCTGGCACTCCCAGCTCCCTGGATCCCGATTTGGGGTGCTTTTTTGATCTGACCCGGTGGGACGGCGAGTTTGCCAGTTGGTGTGGAGAGGTTGAAGCGTGCTGCCTCTAAGCGAACCTGCTTCGCGGTTTTCCGAATAAAGGTCTGCTTCTCACGCGGGGCGGCGAATCCAGCCTTTGCCTTGACGGGTCGCAGTTTGTTGCTTTCCTGGCAGGAGATGATCTTGGAGGTACGAGAATGCTTTTGCTCGTTGTGTGCGGCAAACTCCTGCTTCATCTTTTCGGTAGCGGCGGCAATCTCGTTAGCCTGGATTATCTTGTATGTGTCGTAGACCTTATGCCAAGATTTCGGGTCCTTGGGCACATAATTGTGCCGAAGCGCAAGGGTGCGAAACTCCTTGTTGATGAAGCGTTTCCAGTGCACTGCCGTCTCGTCGTAGATGTCGTCGCTATTTTCCTCTAGTTCCCGGAGCCGTTCGGGTGTCCTCACAGCGTTGAGAATGGGCTGAATGTAATGAGAAGGCATGCCGCCTATGCCTGCGATGAAATCAACGTTCTCGATGGCCATCTTGAGACAAGTGTCGGCCAGAGACCGAGGCCCAGTCATCGTAGACATCTTGAAAATTATCAAGTGGAGGTCGAGAGAGTAAAGATAAGTGCCGTGTATGAGTTTAGTGAGTTTAGGAAACTCGAGAATGGCCGGGGATGATCAAATTGAGGTTGAGTATGCAGAGCTTGAATCTCGAAAACGAGCAACTACAGAATCAACTTTGAGTGGAAAACTCGAGAGGCCGAGGCGGGGTGTTGGGGTTATATAAATTTCGGCGAGCCCAGCGCGTCCTCCAGCAGACGGTCAGTAATCACCCAGCACGGTCCAGCAGATGATGTCGTGAATCACCCAGCAGAGCTATCGCGTGCGCGAGGACGCCCGTAGTCGAAGCACGTGGGACGCGGTTTGGCTTGAAAAATGACTTCGAGGTATAGTCGAGTGTGCAGTGTCCTGCAGGGAATGTTCGACCATTGTTGCGTGATGCAGTGACTGGCCTGTGAAGGGGGAGGGTCAATGCCGAGGCCACCGACGTCGGTCCTCGATGCGGAATCGAATAGTCCCACAGGATCAGCTGGGTTTCAAATGATAGGATCAAAATCACACCCCTGTAGCTAGGTATCACTATCAAAAGCGCTTGGTAAAATTCCTTTTGATGTGATGTTGACTGCTCTGGAAGGAAGGCTGCGAGTGACACAATAGAGTGAATAGAGAGCGATGCATATCGTGAAGTTGGCGCCTGGGGCGTTCCGCTTGGCGCATGCGTGAAAGGCATACGCCGTGTATTACACTAGTATAACTCGTTCCAGCATAACTGCGCATCAATACAATACATACGTCCGGCAACGGGTTAGAAAGCGCGTAATTCATAACGTTACCGTCTCATTACCGTATGTATGTAGGCCGAGATACTTGCCCCACAACCCTTGTGCTGTGCGCCAGCCAATCTACTAGACCCCTGGTTGCTTGCTTGGCCTTTGATTCTCATCTTCAACCTCACAGCCATGAGTACACGCTCTGCTATTCATTTTGTTAAGCAGGATATCGCGTTCTCTAAAACACCCGACCATCCGACACGGTGATATTAAACTTACCACTCCGCAAAACAAAAACTAGATAAAGCTTACGAATAATTGTCGCAACTTGGCACCCAGCTCCGTCACAAGATGGCTTCTTGGGGCCTCCTCGACGACAAGGAAGAAAACGAGCTGCACAAGTCCCGACTCCTCAACGTGGAAGAGAAACCGTTCAAGCGCATTACCAAGCGCCTCAACACCCTCCACTGTCATACCATTGCCCGAGCGCGCCAAGCGCCGACGCCACCCCCCGAGACAAACGGCATTGCCCAACATCAAACCAACCAGCAGCAGCAGCAACAACAACAGCAACAGCAGCAGCGCGATGGCACTCCAGCCACCTACAGCAGCGACATCTCGTTCGACCTCGCGCAGCTCAAAGAAGACATCACCCTCGACTTCGCCGCCTTCGACAGCAGCATCGCCCGCCTGCAGTTCCTCCTGACCGCCAACGAGCGCGAGCGCGAGCGCTACACGGCCGAGCGGCAGCGCATCATCGCCACGTCACAATCCGTGCGCGAGAACACGGCGCAGCTGCGCGTGCAGCTGGAGCAGGCGCGCGCGACGCTGGAGCAGCGCCGCAAATTCGACGCGCTGGCCGACGCCATCACGAGCAACGCGTCGCTGCGCACGCGCACGGAACAGGCCGCGAACCTGGCGAAGCTGCAGGACGAGATTGCCGAGCTCGAGGCGGAGCGCGAGGCGTACGGCGTCACGTGGCACGAGCGGCGGGAGCAGTTTTCTAGGATCATGGAGGAGAGTATGCGGTTGCGGCGGCTGATTCGCGATGAGAAGGAGGAGGTGGAGCGGAGGGAGGGCATGGATGACGACGAGGCGGCGGGCACGCCGCGGCCCTCTGGGATGGGCAGTCGAGAGGGGTCGCCCAGGCCTGAGGGTGGGTTGATGGCGCCCAAGGGCGGCGCAGAGAGTGGTGATGCTGGCACACCCCGACCGGTTTCTGCGGGTGGGCGGACTCCGGCGAGGGATAGTCCTGCTCCGGGCCAGGACAGTCAGTCCTTCGCTGCCAAGCGAGCGACGGCTATGGGGAGAAGTTTCTCACAAGCTGGAAGTGAGATGGGCAGCCGGGAGGGTTCTGTTGAGAGGGAGACCCAGGGCGAGGCGGAGGAAGGTGACGATGTCGAGATGGGCGAGATGGGGCAGACAAAGGACAACGAGTCGGAGCCCGACAGCCCGCTGTCTCCACCTCCGGCCGACGACGCGCCGGAGATTGTGATTAACGGGCAGGAAGATAGCATGGACACGACATAGTCTGTCACAACCGCGCCGAGGGCAACTGTTGTACGCCCTAGCGAGCAATTTGTACCATCATGATTAATTAATTGCTTGCCAAATAGACATAAAGATCTATCAACCCGTGATCTACACCTCCTTCTGTTCCTCCTTGCCAACCTTCTGCCCCGCCTCAAGCGCCTCCTTCGCCTTCTTCAGCTCGTCCTCCGATCCGGCACCGTCGCTTTCCGCAATGGCAATCTGCTCCTCGAGCTTATCTACCGCGTCCGCGATACGCTTTCTCAGGGGCTCAAACACTGCCTTGGTCTCCTCCAGGGCGGTTTTCTGCATTGAGGGTTAGGGTTTGTCTGAGTTGGGTTCTTGGTCTTGGGAGGAAAATGAGCCCTTCAGGCACGTCACAAGGTTGAGACCCACCTCCTGCTTCAGAATGTAGTCGGCGTTGCTGTCCAGGTCCGGGCTGTTATTCTCAATATCCTCGGCCAGCTTCTTGATACGCTTCTCCTGGCTGGCTTGTTCCTTGTGGTAGTAGGACTCTTCCTTGACCAAGCGGTTGACTGCTTGCGTTGCGATGGCGAGAGCGGATGGGGGCGCCATTTTGGAGAGGAGCGTGAGGTTCCGGGGCGAGGGTGATGAGAGTGGGGGATATTGATCCGGTTATTTGTGATGTCCGTTGTTTTTGGGCGTGGATGCCTAATGGTACTTCAGTGAATGAGGTCTACATTAGCTTGCAGCCTCGTGCCTGACTGTGTTGTTGATTTCCAGTTTGAGGTGGGGTTGGCGGGGTAAAAGTCTGGCTGACAGGAGGTGCCTAGACATTTCGAGTTCGTTGGTCGACTTGCAATCTCTTCTTGCATGCGTAAATTGCCGAGTTTCTCGAGGTACGGTAAACAACATATATTCCATAAACCTGTGCTCAAAGCCCACTGCAAAAACCACCGTTGCTTTGTGGTCCCTATTTTGTTGAAGTATGCTCAAATATTCCTTTGTAAATGCTACGTGCTCTATAATTCATGTGAGATGGGAATTCGGCTGCTTCCGACCAATCAGTCACCATGTTTCGAACAGCTGGGTCAACCGTGGCTCGACTGTGGCTCAAGGCGCGAGAACATTCTACGGTCAACCCCACTGCCGTGGTGGGTTTCCTTTTCTACGGAGGCTGCTGACAGATCAGGAAGCGGGTCCTCTTCCCGAACCAACAACCAAGGCAACCAAATCGGAGCAGCACAATTCTTGGACCCCTGGAGACGAGTGCTGGTTTTCTGTCTCTCTGCCTAGGTATGGCGTCCAACAACAGCCAGCGAAGCCATCCGAGTCTGGTTGAGTCAACGTTTGAGTCTGGGTATTCCACCGCGCTGTGATTGGTTCCCCCCGCGCTGGTAAGAGATTCGGCAACGGTTCTTGGACGCCTCGGACATGCAGGGCTGAGAGCCGGAGTTAACCATTTTTGGTGGGGGGCCTTGGGGCCCGTTGTGCCTGGACCAACGGGATCTCTGGGAGGCGCGACAGGGGAGATCTGTGTCAGCAATCCGATGCCACTCCACCCAGAAAAGGCAGCCGGGCGGCGACTTGTTTGAACTGGACACGTCGTGCACATGGATTCGGAACCAAAATAGTTAAGGCTGAACCTGTTTCAAATCCCATTCCACTCGCTTTTGGCATCTTTCGCTTGTGAAGACTGCCTTCCCACCCTCTTTTGCCCATGGTACATTCATAAAATCTTTCGTTTCCTTGCATTGGAAGCTTTCGACGGTGGATTCCAGGGTTTCAATTTCCGTTTCGCTTGTGTAGAAGCAAGCCGCTCTTCATAAGACAACGCCCCGCCTCCAGCCAGGGGCCGGCACGCCCGCAAGCATGGAGAACGCCTTTGCAAAGCCGATCGACGAGGTGCTTGGCACCCTCGGAGTGAACCCGGCAACTGGCCTGACTGACGACCAAGTCGCGAGGTTACAAGCCAAGCACGGGAAGAATGGTATGCAGTGCTCCCCGAGTCGCCTGGACATGCCTCGTTCATTGCTGACAACTTGTCCACGACAGCGATCGCCGAAGAGCCCCCAACCCCTATCTGGGAACTCATTCTCGAACAATTCAAAGACCAGCTCGTCTTGATCCTTCTCGGCTCTGCGGCGATCTCGTTTGTGCTGGCGCTCATCGAGGAGGAGGGCGGCTGGAGCGCCTTCGTTGACCCCATCGTCATTCTCACGATTCTGATCCTTAATGCCGTCGTTGGCGTCTCCCAGGAGAGCAGTGCCGAGAAGGCGATCGCCGCGTTGCAGGAATACTCCGCCAACGAGGCCAATGTAGTGCGCAATGGGCAGATCCACCGGATGAAGGCAGAGGAGCTTGTGCCTGGCGATATCGTTGATGTCGCCGTTGGCGCTCGCATCCCTGCCGACTGCAGGCTCGTAACGATCGAGAGCAACAGCTTTGCCGTTGACCAGGCCATTCTCACAGGAGAGAGCGAGAGTGTGGGCAAGGACTGCCGTGCTGTTGTCAACGATGACAAGGCGGTGCTCCAGGACCAGATCAACATGCTGTTCTCAGGCACAACCGTTGTGACCGGCCGCGCCAAGGCTGTGGTTGTTCTGACCGGCTCAAACACGGCCATTGGCGACATCCACGAAAGCATCACCGCCCAGATCTCCGAGCCGACGCCGCTGAAACAGAAGCTCAACGATTTTGGCGACCGGCTCGCCAAGGTTATCACGGTCATTTGCATCCTGGTCTGGCTCATCAACATCCCCCACTTCAGTGACCCAAGCCACGGCAACTGGACCAAGGGTGCTATCTACTACCTCAAGATTGCCGTCTCACTTGGCGTTGCCGCTATCCCGGAGGGTCTCGCCGTTGTCATCACCACTTGTCTCGCTCTGGGAACCCGCAAGATGGCCGCCAAGAACGCGGTTGTCAGAAGCTTGCCATCCGTCGAGACGCTCGGAAGCTGCAGCGTCATTTGCTCCGACAAGACCGGCACTTTGACGACGAACCAGATGAGCGTGAGCAAAATCGTCTATCTCAACAAAGAGGGAACCGACCTAGAGGAACTCGATGTTGAGGGTACGACCTTCGAGCCGAAAGGCGACATCAAGTTCCAGGGCAAGGTGGTTTCGGACCTCACGCAAGAATCCATGACGGTTCTACAAATGACTGAAGTCGCTGCTCTTTGCAATGAGGCCCGGCTCGATTACCACTCGCACTCGGCGACCTTCTCCAATGTTGGTGAACCCACTGAGGGCGCTCTGCGGGTTATGGTCGAAAAGATTGGCCCATGTGCTCCCCCTGATAGCCACCCCCAGGATCGCGTTCATTATGCCAGCTCCTGGTACGAGAAGCAACACACCCGCCTTGCTACTTACGAGTTTTCGCGGGACCGCAAGAGCATGTCGGTTCTCGTCCAGAGCGGGAACCAGCAGAACCTCTTTGTCAAGGGCGCGCCCGAGTCTGTTATTGAACGCTGTACCCACGCTTTGCTTGGACGTGATGGTAAGAAGGTTCCTCTCGATCGCAGACTCGCCGATCTTCTGCTGAAGGAGGTCGTCGATTACGGTAATCGGGGTCTCCGTGTCATCGCTTTGGCACGCCGTGATCAGGTCAACAACGACCCGCTTCTACTCAAGGCCAAGTCCACCACCGAGTATGCGGCGCTGGAACAGAACCTCACTCTTCTTGGCCTCGTTGGTATGCTGGATCCCCCTCGTCCGGAGGTTCCTGCTGCTATCCAGAAATGCAAAGATGCCGGTATCCGCGTCATTGTCGTCACCGGTGACAACCGCAACACGGCCGAGACCATCTGCCGCCAGATTGGCGTGTTTGGCCCCTATGAGGATCTGACCGGCAAGAGTTTCACCGGTCGCGAGTTTGACAACCTCAGCCCTAGCGAGCAGTTAGAGGCTGCCAAGAAGGCCTCTCTGTTCTCTCGTGTCGAGCCTGCCCACAAATCGAAACTTGTGGATCTCCTCCAATCCCTTGGTGAGGTCGTTGCCATGACTGGCGATGGTGTCAATGACGCACCCGCTCTCAAGAAGGCCGATATTGGCGTCGCTATGGGCTCTGGCACCGATGTGTCCAAGCTCGCAGCCGACATGGTTCTCGCTGATGACAACTTCGCTACCATTGGAGTCGCTATCGAGGAGGGACGGTCCATCTACAACAACACCCAGCAGTTTATTCGCTACCTGATCTCCTCCAACATCGGCGAGGTTGTCTCAATTTTCTTGACGGCGGCGTTGGGTATGCCCGAAGCTCTCATTCCCGTCCAGCTCCTCTGGGTCAACCTGGTGACCGACGGTCTTCCCGCTACTGCTCTGTCATTCAATCCACCAGACCATGATATCATGAAGCGGCAGCCGAGGAAGCGCGACGAGGCCCTGATCGGTGGGTGGCTGTTCTTCCGGTATATGGTGATTGGAGTCTACGTCGGTCTCGCCACAGTTGCTGGATACGCTTGGTGGTTCATGTTCTACTCGGAGGGACCCCAGATCAGCTTCTACCAACTGTCGCACTTCCACCGCTGCTCCGCCGAGTTTCCCGAGATTGGCTGCGAGATGTTCAGCAACGAGATGGCCAAGTCTGGCTCGACTGTCTCACTCTCGATCCTCGTCGTCATTGAAATGTTCAACGCTATGAATGCGCTCTCGTCGAGCGAGTCTCTTTTGACGCTCCCTCTCTGGGAGAACATGATTTTGGTGTATGCCATTGGTCTTTCCATGGCGCTGCACTTTGCTCTGTTGTATACCCCGTTCCTGCAGACGCTCTTTTCTATCCTACCGCTCAACTTGACCGAATGGAAGGCAGTGATTGCTATTAGCGCGCCTGTTATGTGAGCAATACCATCCTCGTTCGAGATCTTGATAATCGCTAACATTTTGTCCAGTCTCATTGACGAAGGTCTCAAGGCTCTCGAGCGGGCGTTTTTCGTTCAGAGTTCGACCCGCAGGTTGCCCGAGGCGAAGAAGGAGCAATAGATCGGGGGTGGGCGTATAGAGCTGCGTAGACCTGTATACTAGTAAATAATCAATCAAACGTTTCACAACATTCAGATGCAGAGAGCTCTCGCGTGCATGGCACTCATATCAGGGACCACAGGTGTCGTGTGGTCTCACTTTCCCGATATTGATCAGGCCTTGATTTTCTATTGTTACAACACCAGTGTGTCCCTCTCAACCATCGCCAGAATGCGTGACCTGTCGTACCCCATCATGTCCATGACCTCACCTCTGCTAAACGCTTCTAATCCTGCCGCCCCTTCAACAGCCTCTTGGTAACCTTGTCCTTCTCGATGATGTAAACGTGGGCGCCCCAACCAGAGAGGGCATCGCGGTCGACAGCGTTAAGCAGCGCTTGAGAGATGGTCTCGAAGAGCGCATCCGGGCCCTGGATAATTGCAAAACGCTCCGTCAGCAACCCATCCCATATAGCCCAAAGCGAACCATATCATATACATACCAAATCCGGTTCCCACAAACTCTCGCACATGCCAAACAGCTGATCCGACGCCGTCCCGGAGACGATAAAGTCCTGCGCAAAATCGATGCACCCGATGCTGTCGAATCCGCAGATAAACGGCGCGCCGCTCTTGGGGTCCAGGCCCGCCACCACGGGGCTGACAAAGTAGGGGCCGAACCGCCGCTCGTACAGGCTGCTGCTGACCAGGTTGGCAAAGGTGCGCGGCGCAATGTGCCGCTCCTCCCGCAGCCGGTACATGTTGACCTTGTACCGGAACAGGTCCGACACGGTCGACACGTCGGTCGCGAGGCCCGTCAGCCCCAGGAACACGTTGTCGCCGTACTGGAACACCTTTGGGAAGTTGTTGGACACCGTCAGGGCTTGTAGGCCCAGGCGCAGGTCGCAGGCTATGGCTACGCAGTCTTTGCCGACCATGGCGACGCAGGCGCCGCCGTCTGGATTGCGGGGGTTGGGTGGTTAGAGCGAGGTTGTGTCTGGGTGTGCGGGGGACTGAAGGGGCCATTGGGGGGGCAGGGGTTGTTACTTATTGAGAAGGGGGATGACTGGGTGAAAGATGGTGGGTTAGTACAGCGGTTGGTGACTGGGAGTCGGGATCGGAGTGTCATACCATCTTTGACTGTGTGCGGAGGTGTGTCCTTGAAAGCGGTCGGTGATGGTGATGGTGATGGTGATGGTGATGATGCTGGGAAACCAGATGTCGCTCGAGAGTGATCGAGCGCTCACGTTGTTATAGCAGTTCGGCGAAGGCGAGGCAGAGGTTCGATTGGAATCGCGATGTCGCTCGTCTCAGCAACGGGATTGAACGTGGGTGGGGGATCGCGGATCGGGTGTGGTGGAAGTGCCGTTACTGAAGCTATGCTACCTATGGTGCAGCAGTAGCCTTGTGGTTGGGTTGGAGCTCCAGCTGACAGGCTGCGCTGGAGTTGACGTGCAAGGCAACACGCAGCTGGCGCGGCCGGGGAGGTACCAGGGTGCCCATGCAGGAAAGGCGGTGTTAGGCGGCGCTAAAGCTGGGCCTGGGAGCTCCCGCTGTGGCGTCTCATTGCAGTGGAATTGCCCCTCCATCGTTCCGTCCAGGCTCCCAGTCCCACCAAGCAGATGACGACTCGGTGATATTCCACCGACTTCGATAGCGCTTTTAAGGTCCAACTGAGAGCATTACAACGCTTGCTTTATTCTTGTTTGAAATCCCCCAATTGTGAGAACGACGACGTTGACTGTATCAGGCGGTTCTTGAATTCCAGCTGTGGCTGAAGCCGAGTTTAAGCTTCTTACAAGGCAGAGCAACTTCGCCCCCCACGATTCCGTCTGTTCGGCCATCATTTTAAACTGGTCGCGTTCCCGACAAATTACCCGGTTTATCAACGCAAGAGCATTCTGTGGAAGCCTTTGCTTTGGCAACATCTTGTTGACCAGGGACGGCTTATCCCACCTAGTTGGTCGCGAGTGGAGCTTGAGCTTGGGTCACTGCGTTAGATCCTTTGCGCCCCTTACACCCACTATCCACAACTCGCAGCCCCGTCAAAATGGCTGCACATGTCGAGGTCGTTTCGACCGATCTCAGACGGGTCAAGGTCAAAGTCACGCCGGGGACGTATCTGGTCGATGTCTTAGACGAAGCTTGCAAGAAGTTAAACCTCAAGAGTGAGAAATATGAGCTCAAGTAAGTAGTGCATCGAGTTGATACCACTTCTATATTGACTAACAGACCCAGACACAAACAAAAGCTTGTTGACCTGACTGGCCCTTATCGGACATCAGGCCTCGGGCCTGGCGCCAAACTCGAGCTTGTGCAGAAGTCAAAGAGCGCCTCCGTGGTGTCTATCGCTCTTGATGTGAACGGTCAGCGGTATACCAAGAAGCTCCCCAGCGACATGACCCTATGGAAGGTAATGCGCCAATTTGAGAATGCGGAGAATGGCCTCAACATTACAGGAAGAGGGGTGCCCGTGGGCACCAACACTGGCCAACTGTACCACGAAGCTCCCGTGGTCAATATCATGGGAAGAGAGTATTCGACTTTGGAGGACCTACAGAGGACGCTGTCACAGTGCGGCATCGGCTCAGGCAGCATCGTGCTCAGAGTCAGTTTCAAGCTCAGCGACAGGACCCTTTATGACGCTATGCAGGAAATTGCTCAGTATCTCAACGAAGTCGAACCGGAGCAGCCCGGAGCCGCGGAGAAAGGAGAACCGGCACCGGTTGCGCTTTCCGAGCAGCCTATGGCAGATGCCGCTCCAATGGAAGAAGCACCTAAACTAGATGCCGCAGCTCCAACGAGTGCCGAGGAAGCAGTGCCGAGCGCCGTGGCGGGATCAAAAACAGACGGCGAACCCATGGAGGTCGATAAATCGCATGCGGCAGCCCCTGCGCCATCGGTCGACCCTCTACAACCCATAGGCGTCTTCTCCGCGCCCTCATCCTCGACCCCCGCCGCCACCCGCATTCACGAAGACGACTCCGTATATGAACCAACGATCGCGCACGCGCAACTCCGCCAACAGCAACTGCTAAAGCGATCCCAAAACACCCGCCTGAAATCCGACGCTGAACTTGCCGCCGACGCAGCCGAGGAGGCAGCGAAGTTGGCCAAGATCACAAAAGTCGAAGTCAAGGTCCGATTTCCCGATCAGACGTCGGCGGTGTGGACCATTACCCCCGAGGAAACCGGTGCCTTTCTCTACCAAGCAATCCGCAACATCATGGGCTACCCAAGGTCGGAGTTCAAACTGATCCTCCCCGGGCCGAAGACGGTTATCCAGGAGAATGATAAGAAACTAATTGCGGGTTACCGCCTCAAGGGCCGGGAAATGCTGCATTTGGTTTGGGAGGATTCGGTGACGGCTGCCGTGCGCCTCGAGCCGTTCTTGAAGGACAGTGTGGCCAGCAAGGCAAAAGAGGTTGTGGTTCCTGATATTCCGCAGGCGAGCGCCGATGAGGGGCGTGACGGGGTCGCTGGGTCATCAAATCAACCGGCCAAGCAGGAGAAGGGGAAGGGTGGCAATGGACTTGACTCGGATGCTGTTAAGAAGAAGCTGAGTAAGTTTCTGGGGCTGAAGAAGAAGTGAGGCGGGGCGAGCGGGGTGTCTGGCGTTAATGGGAGGACAGCAGTGAAGGAAGGACGAGTGTCAGTGGTGTTCCGTGGGCCCATGGCATTGTGTAGCGGAGGTTGGATGTTAGTTAGGTGGTAGTCGTGTGAACGCCGCAAGATACTGCAGCCACCAAGGCAGTATCTCAATGCTGGCCGTGCCTCACGGTAAGATAGGCTCATTTATCTCAACCTCCCCGCATCCAAGAAAATCGTTGCTGAACTTGTTGCATTCGTATATATCCAGACCCGGGTTCGGCAGTCCGCCCATCGCCGTATCCGACGCAGGCAGCCACAACATCCTACCCGCTACCAACTCGTCTAATGACCAGCGCGGCGAGACTCGACAATCACGCGCTGAAGCTCCTCCACCTTGCTCTTGGCCCGGCCGAAAGTTCCAAGCTGTGACGACGTCAGACAGGAACAAAATGTAGACGCTCCGCACTTGGCAAACTAGATGTACCTTCTTCTTGGAGAATTTGCGAGCTCGCTTGTCCTTGCCGTTCCGGAGGAGTTCGATGACACGGCGCTCGTACGGCGCGAGGCTGCCAGAGCCGGGCGTGCGTTAGCGCCAGAGAATGGGAATCACCCGCCGTCCTTGCGCCGGCCTTTGTCCGTATTCCGCCATCGCGGGATATCCGCGTGGAATCATTCCATCTGATGAACCGCTACAGTGTGCCAAGCAGCTCGGCATCCATCGGAGATGCCAGCGCCATTCTCCACCTCGCCGACCAGTATCACACACATTCGAGGATATTGGTCTCGGGCACGACTAGGCTAATAAGGTCGTCACTTACCCGGCAACTTCGGTCACAATCGATCGAACAAACTGCGTCCGCTTGCTCGACTTGCCCTTCCTGCGCGACGGCCGGGGTTTGGAAACGCGGGCGGTGGTTTTCTGTTGCCGTGCCAACGTCCAGGGGCCGCTGTCAGCGAAGGGTTCTTGCAATTTCACTCTCCTCTGTTCCGAACGCAGAAAGACGGGGTTTCTTCTATCCAGTGCAGTAAAGAAGCCTCCGCCAACTGTACAGAGCCCACGTCGAGACAGCGCGGTAACTACCTATGTAGAAGGCAAACGTACGTGGCCCTTGTTAATGCCCAAGGCGAGGCCCGTCTTTGGGGTGTCTTTGGCCATGTTCTCGTTCGTTATCGGCGGGTGGCCCGTGTTGGTGTTATCGTGCTTCGCCGGTCGTGGCTCGTGCGGTTGTGGAGTTTCGGACGGGGTTGTGGAGTTGAATTTGTGGGTTTTGATCCTGGGATTGAGCTAAGAGCTGTGGGGGTGGCTGGAGAAGTGGCCCCTAGTGGCTTGCCAAAAGCAACGCCTCTTCTGTTCTCCAAGAGTCTTGGCTATCAAATTCCCTCTTGGCACGCTTTCCAGCCCATGCAACAGCCATAACGCTACAGCAGGCATCTGGCCTCAATACGACTGGCTTTTGTTGGGGTTTGTGTATAGGATCGGGGAGACAGTTTCAGGGAACTGTCGTGGGCGCATGGACAGACGAACTACTCAGCAAACCAGTCAAGTACCCCGTTAGTTGAATTTCGGTACAATGAACTACAATCTCTTCCAGCGCCTACCTTGAACTCCGCCAACAGATTCTCGTCTGCGCATTTGGCAACCGGATGCTACACACCGACTTGACCTATGGCCACACACTCACTCGCAAGTTCGCGCCATCCCAGGCCAAAAAAGAACCAGGTGTAGTCCCGCGCTGTCCCGGACTTACATTCCCGAGGCAGAAGCACTATGACATTGTACAGGAGCGCGGAGCCGGCCGACCTACGAGTCTGTACATAAAGAGCACATTGGAACTATTATTGCGTGCCAAACAAAGCTAAGTTCGCCGCAACCAACCGCTAAGAAGTGCATGGGGACCAAATTCATCTAACCGAGCGGATAGATTCGACGTCGTGATGCTCGGGTATATGCATGTGTAAGTTGGAACTCCCGGTTAAGGTCGCCCGCGCCCACCATCCTGTGAAGAGGCGGCACACTGCCAACTCAAACTGGCATTACCGACAAACGGAGCTTTTCCGTACTTTCATAATATCATTACCCGTCAGCACTACCTTTTCCAGCTTGGACGAGGCCTACCACGGGCTCGGATTGCCTTATCTGGTCAAAGGCCACATCTCTGCCGTTACAGACCGGAATGGCTCTCATGTGCCCAACTCTTGTATAGGAGGCATCGATGATGGGATCTTAATATGGATCATTGACGAGCGTCTAACGGGACGCGTAGGCCTGGTGTTTCTCGCCGGACCAAGGACAAGAAGTCTGTGAAATAATTTGTTAGGAATGTAGGGATTCTGGGGGGCTTCTATTACCCTGTTAGTTTCCCCCACAGCTGTACTCCCAACAACATCCCGAATACGACCTGCGAATGGATCTCGGCCGATTGCGTACAAACTCTCACGCTGTCAAGAGGTGTCAAGGGATCATCAATGACACCCTGCGTGTCGCACAAGTCAACGTACCGGAATCGCAACAACGTAAGCCTTGAGTGTTTGCTCATATTTGGTCGGAGCTCAAAGCTGCCTGTGCTGTTATCACTCGTCGCCTTGGCCGTTTACATAGCACTTGGGTTTTCCTTGGTGTTCTGAATTCCCTCGTGCGTGTACTCCGAAGAGGACCCACCACAAGATCGAGGTTGCGCAGCATTGGCAAGCTTTCAGCGTATGAAGGAGCAGTTTATCAGCTCAGTCGGGTGCCTGCTGAAGACGGGAGATTCGCCGGCTCAGGTTTGTTTGAAATAAAATACCAGATAGCGATCAATCATAACAAATGGAAAATATTCTTGGAGATCCAAGACGTTGTTGAATTGAGGTATTTGGGTAGACGACGAATTGTATGGCTTTCGGGGGAAATCTCGTGGCGCCCATTTGATCTGGATACCAGGAAGTTACATCTTTCCGGGGTGTGCAGAAGGTCCTGGAAGATGCAAACTGTTGTGCACCTTTGTGGAAGGCGCGAAAGTAGCACAGAACATTCAAAACTGGCTCCTCTTCCAAACCTGGGTTTTCCTTCCTCTTCTCTCCCTCAACCCTCAACAAAAAGGCCAATCGTTCGCTCCTCCTCGTCAAAAGGAAATTTCCAGGTCTCGCCCATCTTTTGAAGGCTTTAGCCATCAATCAATCATTCCTGTCAACCACCACTTGCAACTATGTTGCCATTCTTCATCTTCGCCCTCATGGCTGCGGCCAACACTGCAGTGGCCGTTTCTGCTTACCAAAGCGCCCTGGCCCTAAACAAGGCCGTCCGAGCGAGCAACTTCTGCGTCTACCCCGACGAATTCGTGGTCAAGAATTTCCAGATCTGGACTCCTGACGCGGGCAACAACCGCTCCACCATAGTCGACTTTGACTACTCGGATGAGACAACCAAACTCGATACAAAGTGCCATCTCAACGGGACCTCGGTCAACGTTGCCGCAGCGGGGCTCGCGGCCAGATATGCCTGCGACCTTGACTGGATCCAGTTCGTCTGGCAGAATGGCACGCTCACGTTGATTGAGACGGTTTGCCCGTATGAAGAGTGAGTCAAGCAGAGCGACACCCGTGCGCGCACCGCACAGCAATGTTGACGAGAGCCACAGATACCACCCCAATGAGGCTGCCGGCTCAATCACGCCTCAGCTCGCCTGCTATCCGAGCACGGAAAACAGTCCTAATGGAGCGGGCAATGCCTGTGTTTCGAAACCGAGAGTCCTGTCTGCCATTTTCACCAGCCTCGAGCCGACGCCGAAGTGACGTCTAAGTGACGAAACTCGCGAGTCAACCGCAAGGAATAGACTGATGGCATGGCGGTGATGGTTTCGGATGGGTTTCTGGGGCTGGGAGCATGGCAGACATGGCAGATGATAGATCTACTTCGCTCCGGATGAGGTCTCCGATGAAAATGGAGGATGGACATCACAAAGTAGGACACAGGCATGATACAGATGCAAAATAACGGCCGTTGCTGTCGTCGGGGATGAGCAATCAACTCGCTTGTGATCGTCGTCGCCATGGTGAAACACGTTGAGCAGCCCCAACACGGCACTTGCTGTAATTGTGGGCCAACGATGCAGTCCCGTGGCGCTGATCCTTGCAAACGTGTGGGCGGCACTGCAGGGACTGGTGCCAAGATCCCCAAGACTTGTCCACTCCGTCATCGCTCGTTCTCCATCGCCAGCCATCTCCTCTCACAAGACAGGATCGCTTCATCCAATGTTTCATTTCACAGGAAGTTCTTTTGTTGAACACTGATCAGTCTGGATTGCAAAGCGGTAAACACTATCAGCCGCGCTTTCAAATCCAAACAGGCCGAAGCCTCGGGAGTTCTGCCTTGCTGCTGCTTGGCAGATGACCATGGTCACGCGACTTTAACCCACTGACCACAGCCATGCTGCATCAACGCTGTTTGAGAATATCATTCTGAGATTCTGCCCTAGTGCAATCCTGCAGCAATTTTTTTTATTTTATTCTTTCTGCACATCAACAATTCGACAGAAACATGCGCCTCCTACAACCACTCACCTTAATAACATCGCTCCTCCTCCTCCCCGCCGTCGCACAAGCCGACCAAAACCCACCACCAGCTCTCCTCCGCCAACAGCACACAACCCCATCAGACGGCGTCTCGACCGCCTTCTTCGCCTCGCTCGAACGTGCGGCCCGCCTCGTCGACATCACCTACTGCGTCGGCACAACGGGCATCTCGCCGCCCTTCTCGTGCGCCTCCCGCTGTAAGGACTTTCCCTCGCTGCGCCTGGTCCGCACCTGGAACACGGGCGTGCTGCTGAGCGACAGCTGCGGGTACATCGCCGTCGATCACGGGGAGGAAAGGAACGGGCACGGCGATCCGAGCAGGAAGGACGGGACGAAAATCAGCGATGGCGGCGGCAGCGGCGGCAAGGAAATCATCGTCGCCTTCCGCGGCACCTACAGCCTCACCAATACCATTGTCGACCTAAGCACCGTGCCGCAAGAGTACGTGCCGTATCCGGCTCCGCCGGGCGGGGACGACGACGGCGACGAAGACGGCGATGGCCGGTGCGACAACTGCACCGTGCACATGGGCTTCATGGCGTCGTGGCGGAATGCGAGGGAGGTGGTCATCCCTGCGCTAAAGGCCGCGCGGGAGAAGTACCCTGGCTATCGGGTGCACCTGGTCGGGCACAGTCTGGGAGGAGCCGTGGCGGCGCTGGCGGCGCTCGAGGTGCGGCTGGGGTTGGGGTGGCGGGATGTGGTGGTGACGACGTTTGGGGAACCGAGAGTGGGAAATGGGAAATTGGTCGAGTATGTCGATCGGGCGTTTGGGTTGGTGGGGGATAAGGGCGAGGGTGAGGGTGAGGATGACGATGAGGATGAGGATAGGGACGGGGAGGGCTTGGCTTACAGGAGGGTGACCCACGTGGGCGACCCCGTACCGCTGCTGCCGTTGACCGAGTGGGGGTATCGCTCGCATGCGGGAGAAGTTTATATTGGAAAGTCGGGCCTGCCGCCGGGGCCGGAGGATTTGAGATTGTGTCGTGGGGATAATGACCCCGAGTGTATGGGTGGCGCCGAGACAGCAGATTGGTTGGGCTGGGTGTTGGGGTGGACGAAGCGGGAGAGGATACGGCAGGAGGTTGAGGCGTTGCAGGCGGAGTTGGGTCTGGGAAGACGATGGTTCCCGGCGCGCCTCAAACTCTGGCAGCTGTTCTTTGCACATCGAGACTACTTTTGGAGGCTGGGACTCTGTCTCCCTGGAGGAGACCCGGCGGACTGGGGAAGGGAGAAGTATAACTTGACTCTGCCGGCAGATCACAATCCTGAGCCCCGGGATCTCTGACCCGGGATTCTGGGATGGGAGGGTTTTCATGTGGAAGGCCGATTGCGTCACCTGTATTATGAGAGATGAATCCCGCAGCATTAGCATAGCATGGCGTTTGGATTTGCGGATTTGGAGTATGGATTCGGTTCTACAGTTCCTGACATGCTGAATTGTAGTATGTTGTTTGGGTAGTACTGTATAATTTTGAACATCGTTCTTTTATCAGCTGAAGCGTCTGATCAGGAAGCACGTGCCAAATACAAAGCCGACGGCTCAGGGATGTCGAAGGAGGTCGCCGCCTGGTTCCGTTCAACCGGACAGGTTCAGTTTTTGGCCCTTTGCCTGGTGGAGACGCGAATATCATCATTACAGAATGCCCATCCCTTCTCATCACCGAACGTTGGGGGTTTCAAGCTAGCCTCACAAAGAATTGAAGCGCGTGACTCCGTCATAACCACCCGGAATTGCGACCTCGGCGCCGATTGGCAGGGGACAGACTGGGACCGGAAACCTGGGAGATGAGTGGATGCATTGAATGAGCCGGACCTTGTCTGAGCCACGCGAGGCAGGTCAAGGAACGCAGACGCGGGAATAATAACAAAACAGTCAGTCGACGCAAATACATAGTACAGTACACAACACAAATGGAATCAATGACGTTGGGGGTAACCTTCAGTTGAGGCGGTGCAGTGATTCCCAGGGTCCTTCGTTGCTCCTGTGCTGTGTGACGATGTCTTGCTGGCAGGCGATCATCAGCTGCTTGTCCTGTTGGTGCACGCACTGGTCTGTTTCCTATCTTTATTCGAGGAGGGAGAGGGGGAAAGCCAGCTGGTAAGCCTCGCAGCATTCTAGCCGCTTCCATGGCGAGTTTGTGCGTCTGGCCCACCCCGGCTAACGTTAAATAATAAAAAGAGGGGATCCATCCAGGCAATTTGGTGGGGGCCCTCTTTTTTGTGTGACGGCTCTCCGGGGGCTGATGTGTGAACCAGCACTGGAATCGTTGATTATTATTGCCCTACCGCCAATGGAAAAGGGGTTCGGACCGCCGCGGGAGTTGCGCCTCGTGACTGCTTCATGCCGCGAAGCTGAATTGGGTATTGGATTAGGTGTCGGTGAAAGGCCTGGCACGGGATACTTGAGGGCCACGAGGGTGCGCGGCCGGTAGGTGATAAGACCACGAGAATGTTACCGATTCGATTGGAGGGAACGTGAGTCAAACGGAAGAGTCCTTCTCTTCCACTAACATGATGTATGGCTGGCTTTTTCTTGTGTGACGTGCAGAATGCCCCTCATCAGGCTGCCCGCTCTGCGCGGTGCCTTGGAGACTGAATGGCGCGGGCAGTTATCGATGGTGGGGTGGATTGGTCGAGAATTGTTGGTCTCGAGACCGCAAATTCCTGGTGCTGCTGACTTGAGAGGGCTGTGGGCAAGCCCGGCCACAGCCTGCGGCTCGGGTTGTATTTGCAAAAAATGTGCAGAGAGGTGTCCATGAAGCCGCTCGGACGGTTGACCAAGGTTGCTGAATGAACTTGCAATGTGCTTGGTATGGAACGGTAATGCGGACAATAGGCAGTGAAATGAAAGCATCCACCTCCGCCTAGGCCTGAGTCGTTGACAGCAATCCCGACTGTGGGGTCAGAGGTCCCGGCGAGGGCGCCTGTTAGAGTGGGACTCCCATTTCGCTGGGAAATAAGGTGGTATTAGTGTCACGTGTTAACGCGCAGCAAGTGGTTTCATTCGACTCGTGAGAAAAATAGGGACCCCAGGCCCGGCTGGCTGCCGCTAGCGCGGTGAGGGGGAGCCATCGGCCCTCTGCTCAAGGCCCTTTCTCAACACCGGAGCCCACCTCCAACCTCGACCACATCACAAAAACAACAAAACAAAGTCACCCGAACACAGCGAGCACTCCCGAGTTTGTTCTGTTCTCCTTTTACACTCCTACACATTCAACCACTCTCTCCGACTTGTGCATCTTCCACACAATACACCGAAATGGCGAATGAGGTACGTACAAGACCTACCAAAACCCTCCCGCTTTCCCCTCCCGCGATACGCCTCGCACGCCAGTGATCATGTTGGCGTCGATTTTTTTTTCCACCCGTCTTCGACTCTCGGTTTTTTTTAGTATAGCTGCTAACCACCCGTCTCTCGGTATAGCGTGAAAGGTGTGTTTTTACTTGGCCGACCGGCAGCGATTTCCAGCGTCCCCTCAACTGACCGGTCTTGAAATTGCAGCAAGACTTTCCTCGCCCGCCTGTGCGAGCAGGCCGAGCGTTATGATGAGATGGTCACCTACATGAAGGAGGTCGCCAAGCTGGGTGGCGAGCTCACTGTTGACGAGCGTAACCTGCTCTCGGTTGCCTACAAGAACGTGGTTGGCACTCGCCGTGCCAGCTGGCGCATCATTTCGTCGATCGAGCAGAAGGAGGAGTCCAAGGGCTCCGACAAGCACGTTGGCACCATCCGCGAGTACCGCCACAAGATTGAGAGCGAGCTGGAGAAGGTCTGCCAGGATGTCCTCGACGTCCTCGACGAGGCCCTGATTCCCAACGCCGCAACTGGCGAGTCTAAGGTCTTCTACCACAAAATGTGCGTATCCCTGCCCCTCATCTTCGTCGCGACAGCCTCGCGCATTTTCAGAGTTGTGTTACTAATACTTTGGGCTTACAGGAAGGGCGACTATCACCGCTACCTCGCCGAGTTCGCCTCTGGTGAGAAGCGCAAGGTTGCCGCGACTGCTGCCCACGAGGCGTACAAGGTATGACGTTCCAATTTCAACACACCACATTCCTTATGGCAGCTGACAAGGTTATTTTATTTGCGCAGAGCGCCACCGACGTCGCCCAGACCGAGCTGACTCCTACCCACCCCATCCGCCTGGGTCTGGCCCTCAACTTCTCTGTCTTCTACTACGAGATCCTGAACTCCCCCGACCGCGCCTGCCACCTTGCCAAGCAGGCATTTGATGATGCCATTGCCGAGCTCGACTCGCTTTCGGAGGAGTCCTACCGCGACAGCACTCTCATCATGCAGCTCCTCCGCGACAACCTCACTCTCTGGACTTCGTCTGACAACGGTGAGCCCGAGGGCGTCGCCGATGCCCCCAAGGAGGACAAGCCCGCGGAGAAGGAGGCCGACGGCAAGGCCGACGAGCCTGCGCCTGAGCAGCAGTAAGAAACTCGCTGCTTGCTTGCTTGTCTCCACTTTTTCTCTGTATCTCGTAGAGGTCGAAGCCTGGGGTTGGTTGACCACCGCACCAGCGCATTGTATGGCTCTACTTAGGACCCAGGGTTATTGTTGGGGAGTGGGTCATTGTCTTGTGGACTGAACTGGCCAGTTGGCAAATTGTGCTCTGCGGTTGGCACATTGCTCAACGCAAGGCAAAGAGCGGCGCCGCGCAAGGGACTTGGTTGATGTCAGGGGTCATCTGAAAATGCACGGCATAGTGGTTTTCTTTTTTTTTCATCTCGTTTTCCTATTTCCATTTACCGCCTTCCCCGGGACGGATTTCCATCCGCCCTGTTTATACGGGGAAGCTCCCGAAACCCAAAACCAAAGTCCATCGTCCGCTAATGGTCGAGGCAAATACACACACAACTAAGCCAAGGCTCGTATGCAAAGCCAAAGTGTGCTCTCTCACCCCTCTTGACTCTTGATCTGTGGTAGAAAGGGCTGGTTCGTCGTGTCTTGGGGAATGCCGTGCGACTCTCTCCTACTTACTCTGAGTTTGTCTGGTTGTGGCGGCTTTCATTCTACTCTGTTTCGTTTCTCCAATGGTGGGAGCGAGGGCTGGGTCAGATCGGACTGGGTATGTGTATCTCACAGGGAAGCGGAAGGGGTGTTGTGGATCGGTTCATTGTCGTTGTCCTACTGCAGTTCCCGTACCAAATAACAAGTTCAAGGCGATAGATACGCCGGACAAACCCATTCCAATCCCGATGTTTTGCTGAATATCTTATACCGCTTCGTCATCAGCCACCCCCGGGGCTGTTGATCAAACATCCCTTGCAAAGCACTCTCCTAGAAACAACAAGGCGCAACACAGCCTCAAGACGGGGAGACCTTATCTTAAAAACGTATTGAAGGAAGGAGCAAGAAGGATACGCTGTACCTCGTAGCCGATTCGATACACCGTAGTCGTAGAGAGACATTCCAGCGCGTTGCGTTGCTGTTCGTGTCTTCTCGGAAGGGGTGTATCTCTCTCTCTCTCTCTCTCTCTCTCTTCTCTCTCTCTCTCTCTCTCTCTCTCTCTCTCTCTCTCTCTCTCTCTCTCTCTCTCTCTCTCTCTCTCTCTCTCTCTAACCAAGAGCAGCCGGTATCAGCATATGGGCTGGTGGCGAAACGGCATGGCACGTCCTGTTTTGGCAAAAGAAAATCTGCACATTAAACACTAGTATCATTATGCACTACTTTATGTATTCTTCTGTTTTACGCCGGTACTCGCGGCATATAACCGACACCCAGCTCCCACCTGGCCCAGCTCTCTTCTATAAGCCTATGCGTGCTCGCATGTTTACACCGCCTGTGCGTGCGTGCGTGCGTTTGTGTAATGTATGTATGTAACTAGCTATGGGTATCTAAATGTGTTTCTGATCCTTCTACCCCTTGGCTCCGGGGGACGACCAAAGCCAAGATATATGTTGGCTGATTGATGTCGTGTCTACTATGAATTACTTCCTAGCCTTTGCGTTTGTGGACTTGCTCTTGGCTGTGTGCGGGGGACTCTGTCCTCGTCGTCGCGTAGTCTTCTCTACGTGGACGAGCCCTCGCCCAAGTCGATTGATAGACTGACTGGAGGAATATTATTGGAGAATCGTGTTCCAGAGGCTCCGGTGCTGAGCGGGCTGAGACCGGGGTGATAGTTTGCCCCGGGATATCGCGTTGCGTGTTGAGTAGAGGCCTAATGTTTCCGTCTATGAGCAGTGCGTCTGGTGGCAGTTTCGGTCTCGGAGTATGGTTGTGATGCTCCTGTCCCCTCTTTTACCTCGGACAAGCGGCTGGCGGTTGTTGTAGCTGGAACAAAGTAGTGCCTTCATGCCCTGGAGTATCTGTCCAAAATGATCTCAGCTGAGCCAACCGCCGTCCAACCGCGGTCACGGACACGCTCACCAGAACCAACCACTCAGACGTGTCCCCTCAGGCCCCCAAAAAGGCGACGCATCGGCTTCAACAGCCTGCCTCGCGGGGTTTACCAGTCCGTCCAGGTTCCTAATCCTTAGGTCGACTCGTCGCCCTTTGAAGCAGCGCCGCGGCCCTCTGCAACCGCGACATACTCCTCGACAAGACCGGCCGGGGAGCATCCGAGTCGGTGATTCCCTCCAGCTCCGACGATGACGGCCCCGTAGCATTATTACGTATCCTCCCCCTTGAATGGGAATCCCTCAGCCGCCCAAAATAATCCCCGCCTTCGCGCGACTTGGTCGCCGTGCCGGCAACTGGCGCAGAAACGGGTTGACTGGGTGGCCTGGCCAGGAACCTCTTCTCTCCTTGGCCCGTTGTGGCCCATTGGGGTTGGTATTCTTCGGGCCAGGCCATGTTGCGAATTTCTGAGTCGCGCTTATGAGCTGCGCTCTTGCTCCGCGACGGGCGCACGCGCATGAACAGGACGCTGAACCGCTTGCCGAGCCTTCGAGTCCGTTCAGAGAGTGGTGTCTCGCTTGTTGGGCTGCCGTTGTCGGTGGCGGTGCTCGGCGGAGATGGAGGCCGGCTGCAGTTGCGGCATACTTCGGGCTCGGAGGGGGCTGTGGTGGTCTTGTTGCTGTTCTTGGTGTTCGACGACGGGCTGCCTGCTCGTTGGAGGATGGCGCGCACATTGCCGGCGAGGTCGCTGGACCTGCTCTTTCGGCCGCGGGCTTGTGTGTTTTCGATGGTTTCGGAGCAGGCGCAATAGGCTGCGTCGCCGTGGCTGATAACCGCTTGACTCCAACCGCGGATCCAGTCCCCCTTCTTGCCTTGGTTTCTGCGTGGGAGGAGTTGCTGTCGTGTGGCGAGCCAGTCGGCTGGGGGTGGGGCATCCTCCTCTTCGTTTGATAGCGGTGCTTGCTTCTCCTCGGGGTCCTGTTGCGGAGGTGGTGTTTGCGGCTTGTCCTGTGCGGGTGCTTGTTTCAGTTCTTCAACCGCCTCCGATTTTCTGGCGTCCAAGCTCAGGGCTGGTTTCTCAGACGGGTGTGTGGTGTCGGAACATGGTGTCGCCTGGGCCATGAACTCGGACAGAGCCAGAGGCGCCGGGCTCCGCGGCGTGGGAAGGCTCCTTGGGGAGGTGTTACTTGAGTGGTCCATGACTCGGGAAGTTCGAGATGCTGAGGAGGTCGATGGCGGCAAGGCGAGAGGGGTCGCCCGCCCTGTATTCAGCCTTCGCAAGGACAGCTCTACCGAGGCAGGGCGGTCTGCAACGTGTGCTCGGACGTGTCAGCCAGCAAGGCTCGGAGCTAATAAACTAGCGATCAAAAGCGGGAAGGGTTTGAAGGTTCACTAATCCCAATCAAACGGACGGTGTTGGAGGAGTTGAGACAGACTAACCTGGGCGTGTCCCGCAATCAGATGCAATCAGATGCAACCAGATCGATGCGCCCCGAGTCTCCTCGCTCTCTGTCCGACAGCAGTGTGTAACAATCCGTCCGGCCAGCACTGTCTGTATTGTAGCTGGAAAACCGGAGAGAGAAAAGCAAAAGGGCCAAGCCCAGACAGAAGCTGGACCCGCGACCCCAGCCAGGGTGGGTGGGTGTGCTCTTCTGTGCCACTCCGTGAACGCTGCACTGCGTTGTGTCACCGGAAAGCGACAGAACGGGTTCCAGCCATGCCCTCGGACCTGAAAATGCAACCCAAACTCTGTCGCAGGATAATACGGTCGGGAAACCGAAGCTGTGTCAACTGCCCAGAGCCGATCCTGACCTCGTCCCTGGGTGTGTGGGTTTATTTGAAGTGGAAAAATGCTCGTGCACACAACCAAAAGCGAGCCAAAAAGCACAAGCGTGAGCACGAGCACCAGCGCCGCGCCCGTCTGCTTGGGTCGACGTCTCGTTGGGGATGGTCTCCGACTCCCCGGTTCTCGGCAGGCGGCAGGCACTGCAGGTAGGCGGGGGGTCGCCGTGGTGGGCCCTGGTGATCCTGGTGACCACTTTGGGCGCTGGTCCAGGCCGTTAGCGGATTAGCGTACGGGCTTTGCCTCAGTCCTGCCGCAGCCGGGTCGATGCAGGCATGGATGCCAGTTGGTTTTGTGCAGGCTGGCAGGATAGTGTGGGTAATTTTTTTGTGCTGCTGTAACCCTGGTGCTCTCTCTCTGTGCGATGAGCAATGGAAGGACACGGCAGAACTTTGGATGCATACATACTTATTATCGTCCCTTGAACTGGCGCGGGGCCGTCCCTTATATATATGCCTCTGCATCCTTCGAGTCCCTCTCGGAGGCTACCCGCCGCATTGTCCAGAGAAGTAAACGAGTGCGTTTCTCTGCGTCGTGCACAGCAGCCCGCGAATCTGTAGCATGACGTAATTATGTGATGCTGCAGCCGATCCTGAAAGCGCTGATCGATTAGGGACCCCCGATTCCAAGGACCCTTTTCCGTCTATTAGAGGCATCATAATGATTGATCCTCGACGGAAAAAGAAAAAAAAGGCTCGTCTCAACTGCAGGCTTGGAATGACCAACAACCCTGTAGTCAGTTTTTTTTTTTAGCCCTCGAGTAACAGCGAACGCAGGGACCTCCAAACAGGGTCATCCCACATGCCAAGAGTACCTTATTGACGCATGCCGTGCCCCTGGTTTATTTCTTTCCGCTCGGCATTCATCCTGAAGCCCTCGCTAGCGTACCTAGAAGCCTGGGAAATTGTCGCTCTCCAATGATTAACCTCCAGCCTTCCAAACCACAACGCCATTTTTGCCTGACCGCCCAACAATTTTGGATACCAGTCTCGCTGAGCCACAAACCTAGAAACCCCCTTCAACCCTTCTCCTAACGCCATCTATCAAAGGAAGGAGGATCCGAAGAGCCTCCCACCTCCATCCTACGAGGAAGGCTTTAGAGCCTCCCAACCTCCCACCTCCATTCCCGCGTCATCTGCCAACAGATCCACCGGTGGTGTTCGCCGTGGTGCCGGAGGTGGAGGTGCCTGTTTCTGAGCCGATGCCACAGGAACAGGAACAGGAACAGGAACAGGAACAGGAACAGTTGGCTTCCTCGCCGGCAACTGCGGTTTCCGTTCCTGTTGCGCTGCCAAACCAACGAGCGGTATCCCTCCAGCCGCCGCCATCCTGCTTTGTGTCACCACGCTCGTGCTGGTGTTGGTCCGTCGGGCGGTTTGCAGTGACGGTGTCTCGGCTCTTGGGCTCGCACTCTTTGCCGGAATCGATGCTAGACTGCGGTTTAGATCGGACCGGAAGTCATTGGCGCTGGACGTTGATCGGCGAGGCAGTTCCGGTTGCAACATCTCCGAGCCATGTACTGTGGCATCCGATGCGATGCTTCCCGAGATGCTACTGGCCGGAGACACCGGGGCCACGAGGTGAGCCGGTTTCTTGGCCACCGGCGGGGCAGCCTTCTGCTTCGTCGGCTGCTCTGGGGACACAGCGGGCTTTGGACCAACGGGAGGAGCAGGCGTTGGCGAATTTACCGGCTTTCGCTTCTGCTGAATTGACGCAGCTGGAGAATTACTTCCCGGCCCGGGACCCATGCTGGTCTGCCTCCGTGGCGGGGGCGGAGGGGGGGTCCCGTCTGCCTGCGCGCTCCTTGCGTCGTCGCTGATCTGCATCCTCCCGACCTTAGCTGGGAGTGCTGAGGTATCATACGGAGGTGGGAGTTTCCTCGGCGCCGAACTCGATGCCGATGACGAAAGCAGCATGGAGTGGTTCACATGTTCGTATGGCGAAGTCGACATGCTCGAGAAGGACGATAGACGGGATTCGGACCTAGGAACGCTGACCCAGTCAGGTTCATCGGTGGGCAAATGAGGGTTAGCTGGCCGTTTCGGGTTTAGGATGGTCTGCGATGCTGGGTTGTCGGGCTTTGGTGGGCTGATGGAGGACTTCGCCATCTTGCCATTCTCTAGCCACCATTTCTGGCGATCGGAGCTGGCGGGCGGCAGGCCGGGCTCGATGGCATCGTAACCTATCAGATCCTCATCGTCTGACTCGTTCTCAGCCAGATTCGCCGTATCTCCCCCGACCTCGGCTTTTCGCCGTTCGTAGACCTCCCGGCTGATCTTATCCCGCAGCTTCTCATTCACGATATTGACAGTGCACTCAAAAATAGCATAGACTGGTCTGTGGTCCGAGAAACGTAGTGGTGCCGAGTTGTACGCCAACTGACGAAGGTTTGACCCTTTTCGGAGGATGCGGTCTGTCCAGGCGGGAATACGAGCCTTCTCACTGATATCGCTGTCAGGTATGAAGCGGTGAATTATTCTCAAGCGACACTTACGAGCTGTCATATTCGTCGGTGCCGACATCAAATTTGTAGGTCGGCATGAAGGTGATACGAGCCTCAGAATAGAAGCGGAAGGCAAGACCGGCCACCATCTGCAAGTTCAGCTGGTCGTTCTCAAACAACCGCCCGAGATCACGCCGCTTTACTGCTTCTTTGGCTGCTTCCAGACCAAGTCCGATTCTGTAGTTGAAGTCGCCAAACCATATCACAGAATCTGGACGGCGTGTTAGTCTGGCTGTGTCACTCCGTCAGCTGAGGTTTTGCATACCATGGTCGGATATCCCTCTGTTCCTCTGAAACCAAAGACCCTGGTCTATCGTGGCGTAGTCTCTGTTTCTTTCTTCGTAGTTGGCAAACCCAGCTGCCAAGTGTGCCGTAACGAAGCAGATCGGGGTGTTTGCGTAGTCAAGGCGTATGGCAACTGCCCCCTTGTTGCCAGCCATGCCCGACATCCCTGTTTTCTTGACACTGCCCTCCACATTCTTGATATTGTGGAGTACGGAGGCTTTGACAAAGATGCATAATGCAGCACCAACAAGTTGCCCACTCCTTAGCAACACATACTTCTCGTCCCCCTCTCTGTTGTAGTGATGGTCCAGGGTCCTTTTGATGGCTCGCTCCCACAGCTGCTTCCGTGTCGGGTCGCTGTTCATGATTTGCTGCGGATTAAGCTCGACTATCTCTTGAAACCCGATGGCGATAATCTCTGGTTGAACGGATCCCAGCTCTGGGGGCCAGAGCCAAGCGGATAAATCCGCGTCAACACCATTGGTTCTTCCGTTGAGATTGAAAGTCCCCACGAAGCTATCGAGATATTAGCATTTGCGCTGAATGGGCGCTCTGGTTTAGCACATACATGTGAATCTTTTCATTTGTGGAGAACTCGCCGCTCCGCCGCTGCAGCTCGCCAGCAACATAATCGCTGATAGGGTCAAATAAAACCACAGGAGTTTGGCTAACCAGCCTCCCAAGTAGAGTATCGATTGTGATTTGCCTTGCTTTGTCAGCAAAATTGTTGTAGTATAGTCGGGTAGCTGACTTTCGGACGTCGGCGATGGCGCCGGCAAATGACATCTTGCCACTGCGGGTGAAGGAAGACTTGAGTGCGCCGGTGCCGGCGTAGATTTTGGACAAAGAATCGCCATTGTCAGCCCAAAGATTAGCATGCCGAGACCAAAAGTCAGATGGAGCTCTCTCTCCTCTATGGCCAAGGAAAGATTCAACAGCCATTTGGGAGATGATTGTCTGAATGAGGTTTGTCCTGTCTAGACAGTCAAGGCAGTTGGTCCTGAAGACACCCTCTTGTTGCAGAACCACAACATAGCGACGCTGCTTGTGGCCATTCATACTGCCTTCTGGCTGCCCTACATCATCCGACTCCTGAGCAAGATAGTACGCAAATCCGTCGGCTGAATGCTCGATGTACCGACGAATCTCGTTAGCCGCCACGTACCCTTGGGGACCTTTTGTTTCAGCATGAAAGTCATACTCCGTCTCCCTTAACAATGCATGGTCCCTGGACTGATCCCCGCCTGGCCGACTGAGGTGGCAGTTCTGGACACCCCGTCGATAGAGGGTGGTGAGTTCGTACTCTCCCGGTTTTGTAGCACTGAGGAGGTTTACGATATGAACGGCGCCATATGCTTGTTCCAACTCGGAAAAGTGCTTATCGAACGCTGGTTGAGTCCCATCGGCAGAGCGCGTGACGGTGATCTTCTGTTGGTTTGGCAGGAGACCCGCAGCCTGCTCCCAGAATACGGGCACTGACCCTCGCACTTGCGCGTAGGAGAAAACAACCCCAGACGGACTCCAATATGTGGTTTCCGTTTCCACAAAGTTGGCCACGTTCCCGTCGTCGTCGATCCCTCGAGAATTGAACCGCGTCCCGGCTCTCCTGCATGACAACCGCGATATGACGGTTAAGTAGGAAGGCAAGCCGGTCTTGACAGAGCTCAAGGGCGCTGCGGTTTGTGGTATGGCCCAACTCCTGCAGAAGCCGCGGATCGCAGAGGTCAATATCCTCGAGGCATCCAGCGCGTCCCTCTCTTGCTTTTGTAGCCGAGACCGAAACAGGACCAGCGGCCGAATCATGTACGAGTTCCATAAGAATGATTCGTCGAAATTATCTATATCGAATTCCGCAGCATCGGCCGGCCTGCTTTGTATTAGCGTCTACTTCCAAGAAAATGTCATGGGCTCTCCTTCTACCTGTCCTGCATGCGGTTCGTAACATCAAAGTCGGTGCTGTAGTAAAATGTCCCATTGCCAAGAAGCTTTTGTAACTCCTGGCAAGGATGCTCCACTGGCACATCTCTCCTGCCCAGGCCCTGTCCGTATACTGATGTGGCGTCCGAGTCGAGGTCATAGGGGTCGAGAGAAACGACGTCATCGTAGTCGGCTGAGTTGAGGCAGAAAAACTGTACGGCCTCGATCTTCTCCACCGTCTCGCCCGGTCGGAGGGTTGCGACCCGCGATGCTTGAGTAATAACACACAGAAAAACATCTCGCTCAATCGTTATAAGCCCGAGCGTGCCGTAGATGGGCCGCGGCGTGAGGGGACGGTAGTCGGCGAGCAACCTTTGGGAGGCCGGAGAAAACTCAACCATGCATTTGGATGCGGCATTGTCTGAGGCGGCTAATCGCTGACGGCTAGACGACACGGATGCAAGTGACCCATTGGCGATGGCGTCGCTCGTAGTTGTGCTGTGCCGTAGGACCAAGGCATACGAGTTCGATGCGATTGCAATGGCTCGATGGGGGTATTCGCGAATTAGAATCTGGCTGGACTTTTCGGGGGACGGTGGCTGGCCAGGCCACAAGGCCGTCGACGGCGCGCTATGGTTATATTCCATGTCGCGGTTCAGGTCTTAGAGAGGGGCAGTGATGTGGTCGCGACAGAGAGAGAGTGCGAAGTCAAGCGCAGGAATCATGGCGGTTCCAGAAGCGAACGAGACGTGATCAATTCGATGCCAACCCGGGGGATGATACGGGAAACAATCGCAAAACGGCGGGTGTCAACTCAAAGGCGCAACAGGCCTGAGAATGATCAGGTTGTAATGAGACCGAGGGTCCCTGATTTGAAGATCTAGCGACGGGAAGGTTGGCGGCCTGACGTGCCTGCCCGGCTGGGCACTTTACTGACTTGCAGCTGCGCTTTCTGTCAGCCTCCTCCACAAAAGAACCGCGGGGCTGCTCAGGCCCACACACCGACCATTACTTGGCAGCTAGGTATTTTCCGATGTAGTTAGTGCGGGGCGCCTGGCCCTTGTTTCAACGTTCGACGACTCCAAGACAAAGCAAACTCGATGAGAAAGCGATCGAGGTTTCCAACGCTGCAATGTGTGTATTGGATAGGAACGGCCAACATCTAATAAATAACCGAAGATGCTCGGCTTTTACGAGCATTTACACAATATCTGTGGTACATGCGCAGTTCTGCCGAATGAGAGAAACGAACATCTTCCTGCCCTTCTCTTGACAATGTTTACTCGGATAGAAACCACAACTGCGAGTTAAAGTACAGGTAGTTTTTCAAGCAAGAGGGAAAAGTCATAGGACACTTGCGGTCAACAATGTCAACAATCGCAATCACGCTCAGATGAAAACCGCTAATTAAGCGATTCAGACTCATCTGGACGCCCCGAGCCAACCCGACGACCTGACCCAACGAACTTCGACCTCATGGATGTGGCTATACTTGAATGACGAGTTCAAAAACAAAGATGATGGTAAAAGATTTTAGTTGGCAATGGCTTCAGATTCTATCAAGGGTAAGATCACGCTCTCCGCATACGGAGAAATCATCCTCTTCCTATCATGTTTGTTTATTGAAATCATCATCAGCCTGAGGAAGAAAAAGAAGAAATAGAAAGGTCGTTGTAAAAATTCTGGTTAAATGGGGCATGAGGATTACATAATGCTATCCACTTTCAGCCCTGGCCCATTTGATCCGGAAGCAGACACAGGCAGGCTGACAAGTGACAAGTCCGCCAATTCAGCCAACGCGCATCTCATGGGTGGGTCTTCAACTGCGAGCCGCTTTTTGCATCCAACTTCCAACCTCCAGCCTCTGGATTATTTTCACCTGGCCACCCTACAAGGCGACAACACTGCCGCGTTGAAGGCTTGACATCAAACCACTATATTGACGCGACTACAATTATACGATTTTTCTCCCCGACACTGCCGACCTTCGACTCGGGACTTCCTCAATCACGACCGCAGCCTCGCCAATTCTCCAGCCGTGACCATGGGTGACTTTGCGAATTTTGGAGGCACGGATGAGGAAAATGCCGAGATCAAGCGCCTCAATGCTGATGTTGTATGTTGCCGAGACTGCGCCGGAGATGCGCGACAACGCTGACCTCGTTTCGCGCACGCAGGAGACCGATCCCGACAACTTTGAGAACTGGGAGAAACTGATCAGGGCCTGCGAGGGCCTTGAAGGCGGGCTCAACCGCAACTCGAGCCCCCAGGCTCTGGCAACTCTCCGCGACTCCTACGATCGCTTCCTCCTCAAGTTTCCGCTGCTTTTCGGTTATTGGAAGAAATATGCGGACCTGGAATTCAACATTTCTGGTCCAGAGTCTGCTGAAATGGTCCGTTGGCTCTTTGCTTAGTTTGGTTACGCCAGAGCAGGGCTGACATAGGCACTAGATCTACGAGAGAGGCTGCGCCAGCATCACCAACTCGGTCGACTTGTGGACAGAGTATTGTTCCTTCAAAATGGAAACCACTCACACCCCCCACCTTGTGAGAGAGTAAGTATAGGCGGACCATTTCATTCCCTGCCCCATAACTTCCTCACCCGCAGCATACCTGCGAGGCTGGCCGCCGCCGCCTGCCGAATCGCGAGAATCACTCCGAACATACAACCATACAGGACATGGTGAGAGATACCAAAGGCAGCTGCCACCCTCTGCTGGGATCGTTCTCTCACAATATCTAACCAGGCTCTGCTGTGCTCGGCAGATCACATTTCGTGTGCTGTAGCATCCTGCACATTTCCCGTTCGCTTGTGCCCTGGAGATGTAGTTTGGTCACTTTGGGTGGATCGCGTCGCTTACACCAAGTCCCCTCTTGTATTTGCATACCCTTCCCAATCCATCCGATTCCCGTCCCCCGCGCATTGCTCGCTGCTGACACCATCTCTAGAATATTCGAGCGTGCCGCTTCACACATCGGCTTGGACTTTCTCTCCCACCCCTTCTGGGACAAGTATCTGGAATACGAAACGCGGCAGGAGGCCCATGATAAGATTTTTGCCATCCTGAACCGCGTCATCCACATTCCGATGCATCAATATGCTCGTTACTTTGAGCGCTTCAGACAATTGACCCACACTCGGCCGCTGCCGGAGCTCGTCTCGGCAGACATGTTGGCTCGGTACCGTGCCGAGGTCGAGGCCGAGGCCGCGCAGTTCGGCATGCAAAAGCCCGAGCTCGAGATGGAGCGGGACGTACGGGCAAAGATCGACGCTTCTTTCTACGAGGTCTTCCAGCGGACCCAAGAGGAGACGAGCAAGCGGTGGACCTACGAGGCCGAGATCAAGCGGCCATACTTCCATGTCACAGAGCTCGAGCACCACCAGCTGATCAACTGGCGGAAGTACCTCGATTCCGAGGAGGCAGAGGGCGACTACCAGCGAATCGTCTGTCTATATGAAAGATGTCTGGTCACCTGCTCGCTCTATGACGAGTTCTGGCTGCGGTATGCTCGGTGGATGTCGGCTCAAGACAACAAGGAAGAAGAGGTCCGCAACATTTACCTACGTGCGGCCACGCTGTTTGTCCCCATCAGCAGGCCAGGTGTCCGGCTCCAGCTTGCCTATTTCGAGGAGATGTGCGGCCGGATCGACGTCGCCCGCGACATCCATGCGGCTATTCTCATGAAGCTGCCGGACTGTGTCGAGGCAATCGTCTCCTGGGCCAACTTGCAGCGACGGCAGAGCGGTCTTGACGCGGCGATCGAGGTGTATAAGGCGCAAATCGATTCGCCCGCTGTCGACATTTTCACGAAAGCTGCCTTGGTGACCGAATGGGCATTCCTGCTGTGGAAGGTCAAGGGCTCGGTCGATGAAGCCCGTACCGCTTTCGTCAAGAACATTGAGTGGTATGCCGATAGCCGCCATTTCTGGCAGAAGTGGCTCGAGTTCGAACTGGAGCAGCCGACCAACGCGGAACTCGAGACGCAACATGCTGAGCGGGTCAAGAACGTCTTTGCGGAATTGCGGGCCAAGAGCCGTCTCTCACCAGGCATAAAGCAGGAATTGGGCCAGGTGTACCTGACCTACCTGCAGCAGCGTGGGGGCAAGCAGGCGATGAAGGAATTCCTCGTCATTGACCGGGAGCTATTCGGGTATGCTCTCACAGCTAGTCTTAACCTTTTCGTGAACTATGCTAACTGGATACGTAGGCCTCAGTCAGTCTCTGTCATTACCAGGGCGAAGCAATCCAAGGATGTTGCCGGTCTTCCGGAGCTCGACGAAGCGACTCGCCTCAAGGCGGAGAGACGTTTCTACAACTACTACGAAATGCATATGGACCCGGACCCGAACGCTACGGGACCGGCAAATTTTGATTAACGGCTGCTTTGTCATGCAGTATAATGAGACGGGTTTCCAACCAGCAGCAATTCCTGTATTCTTGGTGGTAAGGAAACCAATCGCCATGTGTGATGGTTCTTTTTTTCGGCTGGTGAACGAACGTGCTTGCTGGAGAAGGTGTCGGTGAAGGGAAGAGCGAAAGGCGGCACTCATTTTATGCCAGCGCTGGAGGAGTGGAGATGCCAGATAGCTGTTGAACGTGGGCAGTTGATGGTTTGCGTTTTTTTGTTTGGTTTCTAAATAATTTCTTGACCTAGGTATAAGGGAAAATGTACGGATTAGTGTAGCACTATCGATCGCATGGTGGACTGCTTCGAGCTCTTGGACTGAAAGTTGTTGCCTGTACTCCGTCTGTCGTTGACAATTGTAGAATGTGCTATCCGACGCCGCGCCGTGCTCCGGCCTCGCGCCGCGGGTGGGACCCATATTTCGCCGTTTGGACTTATTTACATAAATCGGATTCGTGCCGAACCTGCCGGGGGGTTCCGTGTCAGGCCATGCTGACACACGGTTCATACCACGTGTACGTGGAAAGCGGCCATTGCCAGTTTGCCACCCATGGCCAATCTGCACTGGTTTTTAATTACACAGTACTCGAAGAGCCGGATACATTTGCATTTTCTATAATACACATGTAGCAACCGCTCCGCGGCAGAAAACAAGTCCATACATACACAGTATTGCATAAAACCGGCCGTGAACGGACTCTCGGCGTCCCGGCATTTCGACGCCTTTTCATCACATGTTCCAGGCTCCGAGGGTTGAGTCACAGCCTATCAAAGCCTATCCCACTCTGCAAGGTACAGTACGTGGAGGCAACAATTGAGGCTCCAAGTCAACATGGAATCTATGTATGTACGAATACAGTCAGACCTGTTGCAGCTCGGCCTTTGCTCGGAGAAGGGCTCGGCTCCGTCATGGCGTTCTTGGCGCCCTTCCTCGGTCCAGTCCCTTTTGTTCCCGCTGCCACGAGAGAACGAGTCTGGAGATGAGGTTTTGCGCAAGATGGGGCTGCCGGGATCAATAACTGTCTCAAACGACGAAATGACCCACAGGTGGATTCTCTCCGCTGTCGAATTGACCACTCACGCTTCGCTTATAACGTTTTTCGACGTGATTCCACTCGCCGTTGACAACAGCCGAAGTGGCATCCCGCTCTGCCTTCTGTTCTTTTGATTACACATCGCCCTTCTCTTGTGACGCCTCTTTCTGGTGGCCAGTTGCTTCACTTCTTTCTCTTTTCTGTTCGTCAGACCATCCTTTATAATAATACCTGGTTCTCAAGGTGAGCATCCCCGACCCTCATTCCCCCCCCCCTTGCATCCCACTCCTTCCTTATCAGCGATCCCAAAATCGCGCCATAATCACCAGTTCACCCCCACGCCGCAAAACACTCGATCACCCAAACACCCAAATACCCAATCGCCCAAACGCACGATTCTGACCGCGCATTCCGCAAACCATACAGATGGCGACCGCCACTCGCACTTTCACTCGCGCTCTGCGCACCTCAGCCCGCCCCGCCTTTACCGCGGCTCCCCGTATCGCTTTCCGCCAGGGCGGCCGCCGGTACTACTCGTCGGAACCCCCCGCGAAGAAGGGCTCGTCGGCCTGGCTCTGGGCCGTCGGTGCTGCCGCCGTCGGCGGCGGTGGTTGGTTCTATCTCAACAACCAGGGCCCGGCCACCCCCAAAGTATTCGCGCCCAAGTTCGAGGACTACCAAGCCGTGTACAACGAGATTGCGAACCGTCTGGAGGAGAAGGACGACTATGACGACGGCAGCTTCGGCCCTGTGCTGCTCCGCCTGGCCTGGCACGCTAGCGGCACCTATGACAAGGAGACGGGCACAGGCGGCAGCAACGGCGCCACCATGCGCTTCGCCCCCGAGAGCGACCACGGCGCCAATGCCGGTCTGAAGGCTGCGCGGGACTTCCTCGAACCTGTGAAGGGTGAGCATTGCATTGGCGCCGAACGCGATGGCCGGCAGCGAGGACAATAGACAGCTGACAAGATGGCAATAGAAAAGTTCCCCTGGATCACTTACTCTGATCTCTGGATCCTCAGTGGCGTCTGCGCCATCCAGGAGATGCTTGGCCCCCAGATCCCCTACCGCCCCGGCCGCCAGGACAGGGACGTTGCCGGGTGCACCCCAGACGGCCGTCTCCCGGATGCCTCACAGGGCCAGGACCACCTCCGCAACATCTTCTACCGCATGGGCTTCAACGATCAAGAGATTGTTGCTCTGTCTGGTGCCCACGCCCTCGGCCGGTGCCACGCCGACCGCTCCGGCTACTCTGGCCCCTGGACCTTCTCTCCGACCGTCCTGACCAACGACTTCTACAAGCTCCTGCTGGACGAGAAGTGGCAGTGGAAGAAGTGGAACGGTCCCAAGCAGGTAAGCCCAGCCGGCACAAGCTCGATGATAGCCGATGAAGCCGCTAACGCAAGATACAGTACGAGGACAAGACGACCAAGTCCCTGATGATGCTGCCGACCGACATGGCGCTGGTCCAAGACAAGAAGTTCAAGGAGTGGGTCCAGAAGTATGCCGCCGACAACGATCTCTTCTTCAAGGACTTTGCGGCCGTTCTGGTCAAGCTCTTTGAGCTGGGCGTTCCCTTCGCCGAGAACAGCGAGAGGTGGGTGTTCAAGCCCGTCAACGCCTAAGTTGCAAGGTCAAGGCGGGGGGCGAGGTTGTGTTTCGACGGAAAATGAGGCGCGGATGCGACATGATGTGCGCCTTGTGATGTGAGGGGCCAATGAGAGGCCGTGATATAGAAGGTGGAGGATAATCACTGTCGGCTGAGGGTTTGATTCCCTATCATATGGCCGGCGCGTCCCTCGGGGGACGGCTTCGTCTGCGTTCAGCGGGCTGGTGCGGTTGTTTGTTGCTACCGTATTACACGGGTTTATCCAGCGTTTTCTTCTTGTCGCCCAGAAGGCTAGCTTGTAAAACAATGGGTGTGAAATAGAGGTCCACTTGAGAAGAGCAATGCACTAGATGACTAGAAGACTTGATGTGACTGAGGATGTGGGAATGTTGCGGAGGCGATGGAGGACGCCCTCGGGTCTCAAACGCGGGGAAGTGCCATGGCGGCTGTTAGCTCGTGTGACCCATCAGAGCGGGTATCATCGCGCCTTATTTCCGGATGCTTGCGTCGTGTTGCGGTGTGAGGGTGTGCACCTCCAGCCGTCAAGGTTCCCCGCATTTTCCATCCGAACTGTATTCGTACCTATGTACACCGAGTACTGAGTAAATGGTAGAGCACCAACCTCGGCGGATAGTTTAGCTTTCTAGCACCATGTCATCTACATGTATCACTTCTAACGAACCGATCTTGAACTTGCCATGCGATGCGCATAGTTGGGGGGACGGTGTCGAGTTGCGAGTGATACAGGGTTAGGGTTATGCATGCGATGGACCCTGATCTGGGATATCTTCATCTTTGCAACCTCAAAAGTTTGTCGTCTAAACCCTTGCCCCTGTCCAGGCCACCGCCCTACCACCTTTCCAACTGCAATGGCCACAGCGCGCGTACCGGTGCTACGGCACCTGCTCAGCTGCTCGACTCGTGGCCTGCGTGCCTCCAACCAGCGGCGGTGGGCGCAGGTGCACGACGCGCGCTTCCTCGCGACCACCCAGCAACCGCGCAATGTGCTCGAGAAGTACCGCGACAAGCTTGACCGCAAAGCCCGCACCGAGGGCCATGCCGATATTGACTCGCTCAAGGCCGCCTACTCGGACAAGATCCACGCCCTCCGCAAGGAGACCGACACCATCCTCAGCCCTCCTCCCCCTCCGTCACCGACGACGACGACGACAACCACAACAACAACAACAACAACCCCTCCACCCCCGAACGCCCCCCAAATAATACCGCCCCGCTCCCCAACGTCATCATCATCCTCCTCCTCCTCCTCCTCCTCAACGGGAATCAAACCCCTCTCCTCAATCCTCGACCTCCCCAAGGCCTCCGCCCTCCCCCTCCAGGAGCTGACCGCCATCTGGCGGCTGCACCACGCCTCCAAGCCGCAAACCCTCTGCGCGGTCATCCCCGCCGCCACCTTCTCCGCCATGGAGGCCCTCGCCCGCCGGAACCCGCAGTTCGTCCTCCCCGTCCCGCACCCGGAGCAGGGCGCCGAGATGCACTTCCTGCAGTGGACGTGGGACGCCGCGACCCGGAGCGCGACGGTGCTGTTCACCCAGCTGGCCGAGTACAAGGCGCGGGGGGAGTACGCGGCGCCGCACACGACCGTGACGCATTACAAGGACCTGGCCGGGCGGGAGGGCGGGGAGGGGGTGGTGCTGATGCAGGGGGTTGTGGTGGAGGACCGCGGGGTCAAGGTGGATGACGCGCGGTGGCTGGTCATGTGCCTGCAGAGGTTCTACGGCGGGTGGGATGGGGTGGGGGGTGGGGAGGGGATGGAGAGGGCGGAGGAGAGGAGGCGGCTGCTGGAGTGGTTTGGACGCGGGGATGCGAGGTTCAGTGTGGAACGGTTGATGGAGGAGGCGGAGCGGATGGGGTGAGTTGGGACGCAAGGGCAAGCAAGGGGTGTAGGATACGGGCCGGCGGGGGGGGGGATTATGTGTGTGTACGATGGGTGGGGAGGGAGCATAGAGACGGTGTTATTAGAAGGTGGCTTTGACATGGATATATGTGTCGTGTTCTACAACATTGAGCTTTTCAGCGCAGGTTCGGCTGTCTTGGGACAGCAAAGAGACGTTATAATTTCGCCCCGGATGCCCGCTGCTCCCTCTTGGCCTGCTCCCGCATGACCCTCCTTAGAACCTTGCCGCTGGGCGACTTGGGCACCTGGTCCACGAAGCGTATCCCGCCGCGGAGCTTTTTATGAGGTGCAACCTGTGTGGCCACCCATTCTGCGAGCTCCTCTGCTTTGGCCTCGGTGGCCTCAACGCCTTCCCGGAGGACCACATACGCCCGAGGCACTTCGGTGGCCTTGGCTTGGTCCTCGATCCCAATCACGCAGGCATCGGCCACCTCTTTGTGGCCTATCAAAACGCCTTCCAACTCGGCGGGGGGGACGGGGTAGCCATCTAGACGTTCGGTCAGTGACAGCGTCCGCCCAAAGACGGAAAACGGTTCGCCTACTGTATTTGATCAGCTCCTTGAGCCGGTCCACGCAGTAGAAGTTGCCGTGCTTATCGCGCCTAAAGACATCTCCTGTCTTGAAGAAGCCGTCGGGCGAGAAGGCCTCCTTGGTGCGCTCTGGGTTTTTGAAGTAGCCCGAAAAGACATTCGGTCCCTTCAGCCACAGCTCGCCAGACTACCGAGAATGTCAGCGCAGCTCGTCGTCACTGGCATCTGAAGGAAAAGGAGGGAGAACCGCACATCGCCCTCTCGCACTTCCTCCCCATCCTCCCCCACGATCTTCACCTCCATATTCGGCATCAGCTTCCCAACCGACCCCATAAACTTCCCCCACTCATCCATCACCTGACAGCACACCACGGCGCTCGTCTCGGACAGCCCAAACCCCTGTTTCACCGGCACCTTCAGTCGGTTCCATACCGCCTCGGTCAACTCCCTCGTCAGCGGCGCCGCGCCCGAGTGCAGCACCTTCAACGAGCTGAGATCATAGCCCTCGTCGACGGCGGGGTGCTTGCTGAACGCCAGCACCACCGGCGGCGGGACGTACGCGAAGGTAATGCGGTACTTCTCGATCGCCTGCAGCGCCTTCTCCATGTCAAACCGCTCCAGCACCACCAGCCGCCACCCTTCGAAGACCGACATCAGCACGCCGCAGGTGAGCCCGTAGATGTGGAAGAAGGGCAGCACGCCCAGCTGCTTGTCGCCCTGGCCGTCGGCGCCGCCGCGGCTGCGCCACTGGCTGCCCTCGACGTAGCTCGCCTGCAGCACGTTGGCGACCATGTTGTAGTGCGTCAGGCAGACGCCCTTGGGCAGGCCGGTCGTGCCGGAGCTGTAGACGAGGAAGGCCAGGTCGGCCTGCGGGCTGATGGGCGTCTGGACGTGCTGGTCCCCGGCGTCGCGGATGCTGGAGAAGTGCCGGGCTTGGCCGCCGGGATCGCGTTGCGGGCCCAGCAGGATGATGCGGTCCAGCGGGAGGCGGGCTTTTTGCGCGGCTGCCGTGGCGGTGGCGAGGTAGGAGGGCTGGGTGACGAGGGCTTTGGCGCCCGAGTCGCGGAGCTGGAAGGCGAGTTCATCGATGGTGTAGAGGGGGTTGGCCGGGGAGACGGTGCCGCCTGCCCAGAGGGCGCCGAGGGTGAGGATGGGGGTCTGGATTCTGTGTTGGTGATGGGGTGCTTTCCAAAACAAAAAGTTCAAGGCGTTCAAGGGGTAGCATAGATTGAATCCGGGAATTTACGCACATCGATCGAATTGGGCGTGTAGAAGGCCAGCACATCGCCCTTTTTCCATCCCCAGAGCGCTTTCAACCCCTTGCCAAACTCAACCGAGGCGGCGCGCAGGTCGGCCCAGCTATGCGAGCGGCCTGTCTCGCCGCAGGTTAGGATCTCCTTGGTTACGGGAAAGTCTCTGTGCCTATCTCCGAGGAGTAGCGTCCAGAGATCGACCCCGGCTGGGATATCAAGCGCTGGAAAGGTGGATGGATACGGCATAGTGAGGGATGTAGCTGCACATCGAGATGATAGAAGAGAAAGAAGGGAATCGTCAATTCTCCTCCAGGCTCAATTTGAGGATTAAAGATAAAGATGTAGACAGTAGAACTATGGTGTTGTCGACAAATGACACATGCGCCGAACGTGCCATGCTCTTGTGCTGAGTCCCAAGTCCGTTAGTTGCATGCTTGCGTGTTCGGCGGGCGATGGCTGGCATCGGCTCTCCGTCTCGGCAGAGTCACAGATAGTCTAACACACGACGGCGACAGGTTCGTCGGGCTAGCATCGGCCCCGCCCCGGCTCTGCACTCCGGACGCCGAGTGCGGGGGGCGTCAGCTGACATTCAGGGGTCACAGGCGCTAAAAGCCGCCTGGGGAAAGCGCATCGCAGCTCAACCCGGAAAGCTGGAAGGCACCCGACTTGCTTCAGCTTCACCGACATCCTGGCACCTTTCACAATTCAGTTTCACAGCTCAGCTTCCGCTGGTTACACCATATCTTGAACTTCCACTCCCTGCTCTCTTTTTTTTCTTCTTCCATTCTTTTCCCTTTCTCCCTTTTCCTTTTATAACTCTCTCAAATCCTAGTACAGTATGATGAATGTTACATATACCGCAGCATCCGCACGTCAAACAGCGTTGGTCTGTGGCTCGACTTTGGCGACGCTCCGCGACACTCGTGAGCATGCGCAGTACCCTGGCAGTTATTGGGACCCTTGAAGGACTCTAATAATACATGTTTCCTTTTTGACTGCGTCACCGTCTGCTGCATCCGTCTTTTTGTTGATGGATGAGACGACCAGCGATACGTGGATTGAATTGTCCCGATGTCGTCTGAAGGGTCACCATCCAGGGGGGCAAGGACAGGGGTATGAAGCACATCGGATCGAAACCGCTCCCCTGCTGCGACGCCTTCCAAACAGCGCTTGGGGATGGCTTCCTCTTCTAGGGATGAGCGAACCTGGTGGCCGGATCCGCTTGGTTCTTCTGGCCAATCCTCTACTGATCGACGGATTCCCATTGGATCTGCTGGTTCCAGAGACCAAACAGCTTGGTAAACACAGCCCCTGGTTGTCTGGGCTAGGCGTCAAATAGCCCCAACCAACTCCCCGTTGTTTAGCAGTATGCGATAGGTGAGACGAGCTTCTCCTTGCTATCCGCTGGGAATGCAACTCCATGATGGTTGTTTTGTTGATGCTGGGTATCTACCTTTGCCGATCGGAGAAAGCCCATGATACTACTTAAGGTCGCGCCATCACCAGCTGAACAAGCCGAGTGTCTGTCTGCAACTCACCAACCCGTGCATCTCAGTCTATTGCTTCCTTTTTTCTTCTTTTTTTTTTTATTTTTGTCTCTCGTCAACAGCAGGACTGTTTTCGCTTCCAACTCCAAACTCTTACCAGTTGCACGGAAATTTGTCTTTCTCGATCCACCACCGTCACCATGTATCTCAAAGCCGCGGTTCTCTTCTCCCTCCTCGCCTCATCCTTCGCTTTGCCAACCACCAGCAGCGACCGCAAAGTCAAAAGAGGCGTCCTCACCGTCCAGGACTACTCAGAGTTTCAGGTGTCCGATGGCGTAGCCGGTAACGCGCTTGCCGAAGTCAACGCCAAGTTTCCTGTATGTATCCAACCACTCCACCACATTTCCGTTTCTCGGCCACTTACGCTCCCTAGATTGACCAATCCGACTTTGCCTCGGTGGACGCCGAAGATCTTGCCATTCTTAAGGCGGCGCGTGAGACGGCTGAGGCTGCAGAGGTAGAGGCCGGCGGGTTCAACGACGCCATCGACGCGGCTGGAGGCAAGAACACGGCTGCCGGGAAGGCGCTGCAAATTGGCAAGATTAAGAACAAGGTGCTGAAACTGCAGTTGCAAGTTTTGGCGCTACAGATTGAGGCTGCTCAGGGCAAGGACACAACCGACAAGTTGGCCAAGCAGAAGACCAAGCTGGATAAGAACGTCCAGCAGGACGAGGCTGCAGCTGGGGAGGCGAGTTCGAGTGTGAATTTCCAGGGAACTAGCCAGCCATAGAGAGACACGTTAAATGCCACAGACACGCCAGCAAGTGGAGGAAAGCCCAATGCAGGTTCTCTGCCGAAGAAAGGTCGAGGTCTCATCGACCTTGCCTGCCCCATGCAAAGCGGAAGGGTGACTACCTACCTCCTCGTGACTGCCAGCTTCATTCCTGCTTCCGCCCTGATTCTTTAATTTTGTAGGCTGTCGTTGGCCCATGGTGTTCCGGGTTCCTGAGCCTTCGTGAGGCAAGGTGATTAGGTGCCGAGCACCAGCACGGCAGTCCAACTTGCAATCTTATGACTACATAGCATCAGTTTCAGCACAGCTCAGCACCGCGCAGCACCATCACAACTCGTCCACATGGCAAGGCCCGGCTGTTTCGAGTACGAATCGCTCAGCCCCGAGATCGACCCTTTTGTGGTCGCCACCTTTCACAATCGCCGTCACAACCACATCGGTCGCCTCCCCGAGGAGATTCTCGTCATTATCATCAATCATCTTCACGACGATCTTCTGGCCATTCTTTGCCTTCGCAGAGTCTCGAGGATATTCCGTCGCCTTCTCCTGCAGCCCGTCCCCAACCCTCCCTTGATATGTCCCGAGTACGCTCATACTCCAGAGACCTGGTGGTGGCTTCGATACCTCCATCTGCAACATATTACGACCTACAAATGTGATGAATTGGTTCGGATTCTTTGGAGGGACCAACTCTGCAAAACCTGCCTGGCACGCGGACTCGACGATTGGTCGCTGAACGAGAGACGCCCTAGGTTGTGGTGCAAGTTTCAAGCTCCGATCCGACTTCTCTGCCAGGATTGCGAGTTGTTTCACCCTTCCAACACATTCTCGGCAAACCCTCCTGACTTGGCATATGATAGCACTTGTGTCGGAAGAGGAGGTGCTGTCCCTCTCTGTGAGCACAGGGGCATCTCATGGGCCGACGTCGAGGAGCAACATGGTCGCTTCGCTCTGGCGCGGGCAAATTCGAACACCAACACTGATAACAGCGGTGGTGACAGTGGCAGTGGCAGTGGCAGTGGCACTGAAAATGAAGACGGCAAAGGCAACCACACGATTGTCACGATAGATTGCAGCGACCCAAGCCACAGAGCCTGCCCAGCTTCAAGACCACCATATGCGCAGTTCCGCAAAGAGACCATACGCCATCATGGTAGCAACACCGGGTACCATACAAGCCTGAATCTCTCGTGGGAAGGCCACACGACACTGGATATCGACAGCCGAGGACGATTCAGTGCCTCTGATCTGCGTTCCATGTTCCAGCAGCACGGACGCCTTCGACCAGGCGAAGAGAGGCAGATGGGCATGAGATGCTTTGGCGATCCGAGTTGCACCTGTGTCCACTACGAAACCGGTGGTCTGTTAGGGGAGCCAGAGCCGGCAGGCCAGGAGGACATTGTGGATAAGTGTGACGAGAATTCCAGCTGTTTGGAAAAGTATCCCGGGAGGCATGTAGTGAGTAACGGCATGTTTCCCCGGGAGGATCTGTCCGTGCGGGCATGCTCGGCAAGACCCTCCACTCCAGGGAAGCAATGCATTGTTACCCAGTACAGTCGGGAAATATCGCTCCATGATGCTGGAGCGTGGGTGCTTCGCAACCCGAGCCATCAATGGCTCCACGCTCTGCATCCTGACACCTATTCGTGCCTCGACGACGGTGTTTGGCCCGGTTGCAATGATCCGGATTGCCGGAACTATTACCGCGTGCACCAGATTTTCCATTGCCCTACTACCAAGCATGACTTTCCAACATTGAACTACACGTCGCCAGATGATTAGAGAAAGGAGCGGCAAAGCATGCACACATGTATTCTTGGTTTTAGCAAACCCATCAAGCAGTTGGCAGCGTCAATAAGCGCAAAACACTAGCTGGTAGAACGGCGCAAACATCACAAGCGAGAAAGAAATCCCAGCCCTTCTTACTCGCCCACCTCCCGGTCGTCACTCCAGTGAATATAAGACACGACACGCCACTGCCAGGTTACGTGACGGATCGTCTTGCCCCAGAAATACAGCGGGATCCAACCCAGAAGAATGGCCGCAGAGATGGCCGCCATGACGCCGTACGCATTCAGGTAGCCGGCCTCGGCAACCCATGTGTTTGTGTAAAAGCTCAAGAGAAACCCAAAAGCGCTCTTGAAGCCCATAACCGCAAGCGTAATCTCGCCGGCAATGGGGCGGTAGGCGTCGATGACATAGACCAGGCAGACGTTGGTGCCCTGGACGATGGCGAAGTTTACTGCCAAACGTTAGCCCCTGACCGGAGAAGAGGAAAGTAACAAACTTACGCAACCCGATTCCAATCACCGGCACAATCCTATAACCGCAAATGTTAGCCATGTCTTTACTCTAAAGGCACGGGAGCCCGTCCAAGAGTCACCACCATCACCTCCTCCCCCTTTTCCGCTCCACTTTGACCCCCTTTTTTTTTTCTTTTTGTTTGTTTTCACTTGTTCCCCTCGAGACGCAATTCCGTCCCAGCGCCACACTCCAAAAGAGAGCAAAAGAAAACGCCCGAACGCCAAAAGTAAAAAAAAAAAAGAAAGAAAGAAAGAAAGAAAGGAAAGGAAAAGAAAGAAAGAAAAAAAAACATACCAATGAACCCCGGCCCCGACCCCGGCCCCGAACATGACCAACCCCGCGGGCGCCGCGACCATCGCCACAGCCATCGCCGGCAGCCGCATCTCGGGGTCGCGCACGCCGCCGTTCCGCCGCGTGAACCAGTCCGCCACCCAGTCGCCCATCTTCCCGCCCGCCGGGATCCCGAGCAACGACCCCACGACGGCCGAGATGAAGCACAGGCCGACTTGGTAGGATTCGAAGTGGTACGTGGAGGAGAAGGCCAGCTCTGTTTTTTTTTAAAAAAAAATTTCGGAAGGTGAAATGTCAGTTGTGATTTTTAATTTTTTTTATTTATTTTTTATTTTATTTTTCTGAATGGGGGTGAGAAGGGTGGTGGATGGGTTTTTTTTAGTGCTTTTTTTTTTTTTTTTTTTTTTTTTTTTAAAAAAAAAAAAAAGGGGTGGGCGTCAACAGAGCGACAATGGAAAAAAACTGACCACAATTCGACGTCAATGCGACGAGAAAGCCTATTGTGCTGGCTTCGACGAGCGCTGCCCAGAGAACTGGCGGAAGGGTGATGAGACCCAGGGGCCGGAAGATGAGAAGGTGGAGAGGTTCGGTGGTGAGTTGGGTCTTCGGGAAGAGCGCTAGGGTGGAGAGGTAGGGTTTTCTTTGGCGGGTTTGAATTTCGGGGTCTGGGTTTGATGAGTTGGATGCAGAAGAGGCGGTGAGGTTGGCGGTGTTGGCGGTGATGGGGGCTTTTTCGGATGTTGTGGTGGTGGCGGTGGTGGTGGTTTCGGGAGACGAGTATATGGATCGGTCGCGGGTGTAGGCGGTTTCGGGAAAGGCAAGGATTGCGATGAAGAGCACGACGCCGATTAAGGCGGCGGCAACTTGGAAGATTACGCGCCAGTGGTGGTTGATGGTGATCAATCTGGGGGGAGGGAGGGGGAACGTTCAGCTTGAGAAAAAGGGGTTGACACTTCACATTAAGCTCACTCACCCCGAGATTATCAGGCCCAGCGCCACGCCAACGGCTAAGAAGGAGCTGTAAAAGGCCATGACGGCGCCTCGCTCGTGGAGGAAAAAGATGTCGGCGATGGTGATGGGTGCTGTCGGTGACAGGTGAGTATCGTTTCGCCAAGGGCGGGTGGGAGAAACTTACCGACGGTCTCAGCAGCACCTGCTCCAAACCCCATGAGGATCCGGCCGGCTAGAAACCCGCCGTATGTGTGTTCAAAGCTGAGCCATATGGCCGTAGCCTAATCCCAGTCAGCATGGGCAGCGTCGTCTCCGGCCAAGGGCGTTGACTTACAAAGTAAATCATATAGCTCAGCACATATGTCGACCGCCGGCCGTACTTGTTTGCAACGGGAACCCAAATAAAGTTGCCGAGACCCTGCAGAAGTGCAGTTGTGGTGAAAAAGTAGGCCACCTTGGCAACCGAAGCAGCAAAGAACCGGGGGTTCTTCCCCGGATGAGCGCCAGGAAAGAAGTCCATGGTGATGTGGAGCATGGCGATGGATGGGCCGGCGGCGAGAAAGTTGCACATCATCATGGCGATGCAGATGACTTCCCTTTGGTTAGTAAAAGGCTTATTTCTTCTCAGCGGTAGTTACAGTACTAACCCGTTGCCATGTAGTATTTGTACCACTGTGGCCTGCCCGCTTTGTCAGTATAGCACTACTTATCTCTAACGGTCTGGCAAGCCATACATACCAATTTAGAGGATCATCTGGGTCCGATGAAGGCGTTGGGATCAAGATGATCTCGTTCGTCTCATGGTGGCGAAGGCGGACATTGCCCAGAGTCCTCTTGCGGCCCTTTTCGACGCGTTCGACCTCATGGCCTGGGTCTAGAGCCGCGGCGATGCTGTCCTTGGCCATTCTCAAGGTAGTCTGTGTGAAAACTCTGATAGCGTAAGGACTGTTCGAGGCTATTACCTTGTTTTATATCAGCTTGCTGCGAGACAGGGTCAACAACGCCAACACGACAGGGGTATGCTGTAAAGGGGATGGTCGATATCCATCAACAAGGCGCCATGGTCGTAAGACAATGAAGTGGAAGTTGGTGGCGAACAAAGAGAGCACGATATATGATGAAGTAGAGCCATTGATTATAAGCTTCCCAAAGCGTCCCCGTGGCCACAGACACAGCTACGTCTTGTGATGCCGGTAACTCAACACTGACCTGGTGGGCGATGGGTGGCGCGTCGTCTGTTACAACCCCTGGTCGAGGCTGACGTTGCAGGGGCAGACTAGCCGCGAGCTTGTTTTGCGGTGATCTCCACACGTCCCAGAGCGGTTTGGGACTTTGGGTAGCAGGCAGATGATGAACAAGGTCATGCAAGACGAGGAGGAGAAGACCGGCCAACACGCCGGGGGCCCGCCGTGCCCGCCCAGGTTCATATAGCACCTTCAGTCACCGGGAATCGTCGAGGAGACTTCCATCTGTCGGACCTCTGATATGACTTGGCCATGCTTTTGCAACTTGGCCCTCTACTTGGCGCAGGGTCGCCCAGGAAGCTTTCCTCACCGCACACAGTGCACGGCTGTTGAGGGGGCAAGGGAGGAGAGAAAGCGGCCTGTAACCCTCCGTTGCATTGCGTCTCCCATACCACCTTGCACGAGGCTCTTGCCTCGCCTTGCCCCCATGCGCTGGTTGGTGACTGGAGAATAAAGTTTGGCCCCCAAATGGGTTCCAACGCCGGCCAGCCCCCCAAGCTCGATAAATGATGATGGTATTCCACCATGGCAGCCATTGTGGATGATACGGCGGGTGTGAGATGCGGACAGGTAGACGGATCCGTTTCCTTTCAATCGCCGTCTTAACACCGAACCGGCGCATGCCGGGTGCATTTCCGCTCCGGCTTGCAAGCCGGCATGAGGCTTGCGGCCCGCTGTACCAAATACAAGCTAGCGTCGGTCGGCTTGCCAGTCCAGGCGCGGGAGGGCTGCGACACAGTGGAGGTTGGGAGGAGCCGTCAGTCTTGTTACTGTGCACTGACGCCAAGGGTAATATGAGCAGTAGATAATCTGTCTACCATCTATTACCTACCCTCCTAGGACGTCTTGGGTACCTCGCTGGGCGGTGGCAGGGATAGCTCCTGGTCAGAGAAATGTTTGTGTTGCTTTGAAAGGCTGGGCTGGCTACCACCTCAAGCCCACATAAATTAATGCCCGGACTTCCCCAACATTGGCATCTTCCATGTTTTTTTCTGGAGCTTCAGTGTTGTGATGGTGAGTTTTGCTATGTTGTTGAAGCGTGGTGAGATGCTCATAGCTCTCCTGTCCATTCAGCAGACAGAAACGGGCCGCACCAACCCAACAGGACGGGAACATGGCTATAGCGTCCGCACGAACCGCCATAATCACCGAACAATGGTGTCCGGCAATGCATGGCATTCCCGCACTCGAGGGGCGCCGCGGCACCCCGTCCGGCGGGAGACTCGATGGCAATCTCCGGGAGAAGAGAGCTGACGCGCAATGTGCGGCTCGCTTATCATTCGCGTGCCGCCCTTCGCTTGGATGTTTGTCTAGACGCTCTAGGCCGGAAGAGTTTAGGGCACGGTAACCTTGCGCCCCCAAACGTCAGCATGTGTGGATTATCGGTCGTGGAGCCAATCACTTACCTGATGAGATTAAGATGGCGGTGATGGAAGGATAAGATCTAAAGATGTCTAAATGGTATCTTGGGGTAGAGAGACGGAAATATCCGAAAAGTCGGCAAATGCTGAAACCTCCCTAAAAAAATAAAAATAAAAATAAAAAAAATAAAAGAAAATTGGTACACAGATAGGGTACATGCTGGGCACGCTACGCGCCAGCAGCCAGCTTGTCGAACATGGCCCAATCCACTTCTTCGACCACCTTGCGGTGCCTCTTTTCCACCTCATCGGGCTTGTTAGCCTCGAACCAGAAGGCCCAGACGCTGCGTGTATCTTTCTGCGCCATGCCCCGGCTGCTAACTAGGCCGACGTGCTGGACCACCTGCTCACGGAGCGCGAACCTCTTAATGCCGGTCTTATCGCAGTACTCTTCGATCATGGAGTCGGTCTGGCCTCGCTCCCTCCGCCGGAGGTCCTCAATGAGTGCCGGCAGCGCACGCCGGTTGAAAACCAATGCCTGTGTACAACATGCGTTGTGGTCCATGGGCACGACACCGGCCGACAGACCGGCGTTAGGCGGAGCGAAAGGGACATTGTGATGGAGGCTGTAGCCCGGGATGGGAAGGTTATGCTTGCCCGCCATGAAGGCCAGCGCCGTAAATCCCGGCGCCACAAGTAAGGAGACTACAGCGATAGTAGCCCAATCGAGACGCAACCGTGTCCCGCAACCCAATAGCCGTAGTAGTAGGAGGAGAACTGCCGTGCCTCCCGCCGTCATGGCCAAGGTGAGCGGCAAGTGGCGGTACCACCAATCCCCTTCGGCCTCCCAACCCATGTGCGTCTCGGTGTAAAAGAGGCGCATATACAGCCAGTCTGGATCCCCTTCGGCAGGCTTGTAGTCGCGCGCCAGGTACTGCAAGCCGCGCATAGTCCGGGCCATCCAGTCCCCGGAGAACATGACGTCGTCCTCAAACACGGCTATGAACGGCGCCGTTGTCTCCGCCATGCACTGCTCAATGACGTATAGGTAGTCGAAAACGCCCTTGAGCGGCATGTCCCGCTCCTCCTCGGCCTTGCGCAGCCCTGCGGACTGCAGCCTCGTCAGGTTCGCGTACCCGGCTGCCCCGTCGGCCAGGCCTTTTACCCACGGCGCGTCCCAGTCCGGGTGCTGGGTGGGGTCCGTGTTGGCAAAGAGTAGATTGACTCGGAGTGCGGCGCGCTCGCGCACGTCTAGCCCCGCGAGCATGGAGCCCAGGGAGTCGGCCATGTAGAGGCGGGCGGTGTCGCCGTCGCGGCGGACCGTCACGAAGGCAGCGCACAAGGCTGGCGTGTCGCCCGCCTTTTGCCGTGTCTTTCCCCCATTGTCACTTGTGCTTTCGGCGGTTACTTGGGCGAGAAAGTCGCGGGCCTCGCGTTGGCGGGCGGCCGAGTAGTCGAGATCGTAGACGGATTCGGACTGGAAATAGGCGCTGTGCGGATCGCGCCAGAGGAAGAAGCGACCATAAGTGAAGCCGAGCAGCCAGAGGAGGCCGCACACGAGAAACGCGCGGGCTGCTGGGAAGGAGAGGATGCGCAGCGGGAAGTGGACGAGCCGCTGAGGGAGCGTCATGGCGTTGCGAGCATGGTATGTACTGTACCTCAGCACTGTAATCTTGTCGAAGCAGATGACGAATGTGGAGTCGATGGAACGGCCGAGCTCTCGAATTTTGGAACCAAGCCTCGCAAGCCCAACTTCCCACTACGTAGCGTGCCTGCTAACCAGGGCAGCCAAGGTGGGTCGCCGGTCGTCGCAAGGGGCCCTGACATCCGACGCCAAGCCTGGGGAACACGCAAGCTGCAGGGATTCCAGCGCCGATTTGGGGATGCAATTCACCATCAAACTCTTGTTTCTTCTGTTCTCGATGTTCTCAGTTCGACAACTTCCAAAAAAACCTGGTGCGACGGGAGAATTTCGGTGACCCTGAGAAACGAAGAACTGAATCTGCTTGGGACACCCCGGAACCCGAATTACAGTATCAGCAACGGAGGAACGCCGCCTGCGGTGCGACAGTGAGAGCGTCCACTGCATGAAAGTGCCGAGAACAACGCACATAGCACTGCCACTGGCCCCCCGTCTCGGCGACTGGTCCCCTCGGGTCCGATTGACGAAAGAATCAGTCAGCCCAGTCCAGCCATGGCCAGTCCCATCGGATATCTCATCCATCCGGACCCGCCATCAACTCCGGACATCGTCAGCCCGGTCCACGCGGCCCCGGCGGCCCGCACTCCACTCATTGCCGCCCCCGGGCCCTCCGCACTCAACCACGGCCCGGCCTCGGCACACCCGACTCTGGCCCGGCCCGGCCCGGAGCACTCAACTGCCCAGAGCCCAACTGGGAACCACAACAATACCCAGTCTCTTTATCAGTGCGCCGACTGTCTGCGTAGGCCATCCTGCCACGCAATGCTACGTTATGGTTTCCCGAGTTGCCGCTGACACTAAGTCAATAACCCCTAGGCCGCTACTCTCGTCCCGAGCATCTCCAGGTATGTAATTCCCGCCTCCGACTCATCCATGCATCCCTGCCCATCTGTTGCTAACCAGGATTAGAGGCACATTTCGGCGCATACGCTTGGAAAGCGCTTTACTTGCGATGCGGGTACACCTCCTAATTCCCACGGCGTCCGGACTAACACGAGTGCCAGATCTGCTCCAAGGGCTTTGCTCGAGCCGATCTCCTCAAGCGCCACCGCGCGAACCACCAAGATGAGAACGGCACCAAACGCAGACGCTTCAACTCTGCTCCCTCGGCGAGCCGCGTGGCACAGGCCTGCACCGCCTGCGCAAAAGCCCGGGTGAAGTGTGAAGAGAACAAACCGCAAGTTCTCTTCTCTCGTTTTCTCACCGCTCTTGACTGATTCCGCGTAGATGCACACGCTGCAAAAAACGGGGGCTGGTTTGCGAGTCCGCTTCCTCCGAAGATGCCGCCATGTACCTCGTCCATCTCTCGGGGAACCGCTCGACACACACCGAGTCCACCCCTGAATCGTGCTACTCCCTTTCGCCGAGCGTGGGACAGCCGCAACACCAACTCCCAATGGGCTCAACCTCGTCTTCTTTTGTCCAGTCTGCCAGTCCTGAAGACACCAAGGAGGGCATCACAACCCCCGTCTACACAGCGTACCGGGACGAAGCCCCGCTACCAACCCCAGAGCCGTCGTCGACCACCACGATGGACCAGGGCAGCTTCCAGCCCTACCCCAGCGATCATGTGAATTATGCGGGCAACGAACATGCGAGAGGGCAATTCCCAGATTTTCTGCGAGACGGCTTGTACGACCAGCCATACAGCAACCCCAGACTGACCGAAGCACAAGGACCTGGCATGCTGGATTTCTATGACGACGCGAACCTCGATTTCAGCTCGTTCGACTTTGGCCTTTTGGACCCGTGGAATTTCGACCCCGGCCGGCTCATGCCAGAACAGACAACCGGTCCAGAAGACCCGGCTGGCATGACGACGATGCGTGCCGCACTGGTCAAGATGTGGACCGAATCCCCTTGGAGGTGGAACCCAGACAAAACTGATAACTGCTACACCGAGCAGTCCAACCTGCCCCTACCCTCCAGCGACACACACACTCCCCAAGCAGTAGATCGAGTGATCAAAGAGACACTTCACTCCTCCTTCCGGGACAAAACACTAGCCATCGTTCTGAGCACCTGTCGCGAGAGCCGCATGGCGAACAGGGTAACATCATCCTTCCCCTCAGCCGACGTGATGGACTCGTGGATCAATATCTTCCTGGCCGCGCATCTGTGCCAGGTCTCGTCGTGGATTCATTACGGCTCGTTTTCTCTCAACAACCAGTGGCCCGAATGGCTCGCTACCGCCGCTGCCGCTGGCGCCGTCTTGACTCCGGTGCCTACCTTGCGCCGGTTCGGTTTTGCGTTGCAGGAGGCAATCCGTGAGTACTTGGCTTCTCTGCATCTATTTTCTCGCGCATTGACTAAATGGAACCAGGCGTTGCTATTCCGGAGAGAGTGAGTTGTGCGGTTCATCCTCGCTGGTTCTGGGTTAACCAAATTCGCATAGTTTGAGGAAAACAACAGGACCATTTCGGAAATCGGCAAAGTCCAGGCCTTGGTGCTGGTCCAGGACATTGGGCTCTGGTGCGGCAATAGGCGGAAAATGGAGATTGCCGAGTGTCGTAAGATTCTTCCTCATTGACCCTCTGCTGTGTTTCTAGGCTGACGCAGATAACGAACTAGACTTACCAATACCCATATCGGTAAGCTGCACTATGACCACCCCTGGAAGCCGTACTGACCCCCGAAGATGATGCGCTACAGGGGCAAGTTTAGCAGGTCCTTCTACCCGGATATTGTGATTTATTCATCCGACATGGGCAAGGTCTTGGAAGAAAAGTGGAAGAAGTGGTATCAACTCGAGTCCTGGAAGAGGTGCGCTATCTACAATACAAGGCACAGCCGTCCCCCGAGATGTCTCTCTCTGACTTTTCCTTATAGGCTCGTCTTCCACGCCTATCTGCGAGATGCACAAGTCTCCATGACGCAGCTCAATAACCCTTCCATGTCCTACGCCGAACTTACCCTGCCCCTCCCCTGCTCCAAGGAGCTCTGGTTTGCAAGAACCGCGGAAGAGTTCAAAGTCCGTTACCTCTACTCCGCCGCCGCCGACGGCAAGCGGGCCCCGTCGTTGGGCGATCTCTTCCGCGACATCAACGTCATCTCAGCCAACCACGACCGCCTCGACGTCCAGCTCTCCATCTCCATCTACCTCCACGGCTTCTGGTCCCTCATCTTGGAATACCGCCAGCTCGCATCCATCCACTCCTCTCCCGCCTCGGACGACAACAGCCCCACAAACCTCCTCCTCGGCACCCGCCGCCAAGACCTCCAAACCCAACTCAAAACCTTCCACCTCCTCACCACCCACACCCACACCAAACCCAAACCCTCCGCCCAGGATCCGCAAACCGCCCCCCTGACCCTGTCAGCCCAGGAATCCCTCCTCCTCCACTTCCTCCTCCTGAACCTCCACGTCTCCCTGCCCGATCTGCAGCTCTTCTCGGGGAAGGAGGGCGAGGACCGGGCGCGGAGGGTGTACCCGTCGCTGCAGCGGTGGGCCGAGACGGCCGAGGGGCGTCGGGCGATGTGGCACGCGGGCCAGGTGCTGAGGCAGGCGAGGCTGTTCCCGCGGGGCCACCTGAAGGAGTTTTGGGGGGTGGCGGTGTGCCATGCTGCGTTGGCAATGTGGAGTTTTGGGGTTGTTGTTGGGGGTGGTCGGGGTGGTGGTGGTAGTAGTAGCAGTAGTAGCAGCAGTGCGGGTGGAGGGAAGGGTGTTGCTGGGAGGGTAAATCAGGGGCCGGGGCCGGGTCCGGGTCAACGCGGGGTTGGGGTCGGGGTCGGGGTTGGGGTGGTGTACCTTGATGCCGAGGAAGACGTGACCGGGGAGGTGCAGGCGTGGGTGGATTATGGCTACGCGCGTGGGAGGCCGGCGATTCATGGGCTGGGGGCTCTGGGTGGCGTTGGTGCTGGTGCTGGCGCTGGGCACGGCGGAGGGGCGGAGGATTGCTGCTTTCTTGATGATCCCAGGGCGTGCATGGAAGTGGCGCAGGAGATATTGCGGGCGAATTTTGTGGGCGTGTGGGAGAGCTTGCCGCCGCTGAGCGAGAACATCATTGTTGTATTGAAGCAATTGGAGAAGGCGGCGTCGGCTATCGGGACGGCATGACTGAAAAGGGGGAAGCGGGAAGGAGGGAGTGGTGATTGGAATTTTGGAAATAGCATGTTTGGCGTTGGTGGGTCAGGTTGAAAGTTTGATACCATTTGCTAGATTCGGATGACTTCTTGCCTGGCATCGCGTTTGAGTATATATCTATCTCTGTCATGTATGGATGTATGTATGTATGTATGTAATCAGTGGTTCTTGGTTGCGCAGTGTCGAGGCGATTGCCAGCCAACAACGCCCTCGGAGTGTCCTAAATCGCCAGTCTTCCCAAACCACGAGTTACTGTACTACATGTGTAGGAGAAAGTGTCAGACGCAGTTGAGAGCTGGGGGCCTGCTACAGTTGAGGATGTCTAAGTTCATGAACGAACCCCCAACAGGCCGCCCGTTTCAGCCCCCATATTATTCATACTTTGAATCCACTCTGACCATGGCAATCCTCAAGCCTTCGCCGCAAGAACCACCCCATCACAGCCCTCGCCGGCCGATCCCCTGCCCGGGTTTTTTCCAATGCTTCCCCGAGCAGGCAATTAAGCTCTGTCGCCAACCGGGCATCTCGCCCTTCCACCGCACACGGGCCGGAGCACGGACAGGAACAAGAGCGGGGGCATGGAATGGGCGAGGGAAGGCGTCCTCTCTTTGGCCCCCTCGTCATGGTGTTGCTGTTGTTGTTGTCGTCGTCGTTGTTGTCCATGCCGTTGGCAGGCCGAAGTGAGACAGCAATATCATCGTCGCTCATGTACTCCGCCGCGGCCAACCGGCCCGCTTTCTGCCTGTTCAGGCACACTTGGAGGGCGAGAATGTCTGTGGTGGAGCGGTATATTTTGCAGGCGCGGTTGTGGGCGTAGTAGAGGGTGATTGTGTACACGGTTGTGTCTGCGCTGTCTGGGTTGTTGTTGCTGTTGTTGTTGCTGTTGCCTCGCCGGTCGATTCGCACGTGTGTCTGCAACGGTAGGCGGGAGAGGCCGTCGTAGGTATCATGGTTCATCTGCGTGTGGAGGAGTGGTTTGATGGTGCTGGGCGGGTGGACTAGTTTGATTAGCATTTTGCTGAACCTCTTGCTGGTGATGATGATGACGATGATGACGAGAACGTAAGGGGAGATGGTGTAAACTGAAGCGTCGAGGAAGGAACGTTTATTATTATTTATTTTTTGCTGCCGGTGACGGATAGAAATCATGGATGACGGCGAGTCAGGTATGCCCAGCGGGCGAAGACGTCAAATTGATCATATTCTGTTTGTCCGTCACGATCGAAACACATGGATCTTGCTTGCTGCAAGAATCAGGCAACGGAGAGATCCGAGTTCGACGCATTTTGACGGCCTGACCGCTTCGGCGAGGCTGCTTTGCTCGAGACCGGCATATATTCTGAGTGCGGTAGACAGGCATTGAGATGATGATTCGACACGGTGGGCACAGGCTACTGCACCTCAACGTTATCCATCGGTGTGTCACCGCTGGGTGTCCACCTGAAACAAGTCGTACCCGAACTCTCTTTTATTGACTATATTGCCCAATTTGGAACAGTCTATGCCATCCAATTCGGTATGGATTTGAGATATACTGGAGCCACTGTCTCTCATGGCGTCAAACATTCCTCCGGGCTCAACGGCCCGCTGTCTGGGTGTCTACTTGTATGTACTGTACATACCAGGGTAGGTTCGATTCCCATCGGCGCTGCTTCAAAGTGGAGCTAGTGCAGTGGTTACCTATTTTCCCACTTCGAGGCACCAGTCAGGCTGACTACTGTAGGTAGGTCTCGGAGGATAAGGCGGGCCCCATTATCCGCTACCTACAGTAGGACGGTATCCTCTAGCAATTTCCAGCATTGCCTGGGAGCCTGCCTGGGAGGTTATGGACTGTTCCGACAGTCTTGCTCTGCGGGTCTTGGGGTGTTTTTGTTGGCTGTTTGTTGTGGAGTCTAGGCCCTCAGCCTGAAGTCCGGGATGCCATGAGCGTCTAACGAGAATGGGTTAGCGCATACTGGGGAGGTGCCAGAAAGCCTGCCTTGGGGCGAGGTGGGGCTATCCGTGGAAGTGCTCATCCTGAAACAGAACGGTTTGCGGGGCTATGATCCGCAATGCAAGCTGGCCCCACCACAGGAATGCAGGCACCAAGCCTTCCGCTGCAGCAAGTGCCCACCTTGCATTTGACGCTGCAGCTGCGTCTGTTTGTCCCGCCCTTCCTGGCAGCCGTCCTCTCTGTTTTGGGTGTTGCCTTTGTTTTGTTCCGCCTTTCGAGCGAGCAAACAGCCCGCGCCGAGAACATTCTCGGATACTGGACCCTGTTTGGCGGGGTCGGGCGTGACGTCTTGCTGCTTGGCTGGCCTGGGCAATGAGTAATGTGGCCGAGGTTGACTAAATTCTGCCTCGAGTGTCTGTGTTATGCTCGTATAAAATGAAAACAGTAAACAATGTAACCAAGCCCGACAGGGCATCCATGGAAACGCCTTGTTTTGTTTAGGAGCGCTAGTGAAAGAAGGCTGCATGTGCGAAGTAAACACGGCGACTGCAACCAGAGCGGGACTTGGCCTGCCAAGCCAGGTGAGGGATGTGGCCGCGGTTTACCCCTTCCTCATGCATTGCATGCATTCCGTCCTGGCATCCTGGCCCTTCCATCCTGGCCCTTCCATGGCTGCGCGGTGTACTGCGTACATACATAGTACATAGGTACCTACCTACATACATCTTCGGGACCCGCTCTCTTTTTCTCGACCTCTCCTTCGCGCCTTTCATTTTCTTCTTGCCTTCCTTCGGTTTCCCCAGGACTGTACACTTCTAAATCTGGCCGAATACTGTTGTCGTTCCCAGCCTTCCACGGTCAGAAACACCGGGCCTCACTCACCATGGCACTGCAGACTGCTTACAAGCAGTTTCTTGCTGCGCCAAGCTCGTCGGCGCTCGCCGAGGACGCGTCGCTGCACTATGTCACGACCACGTCGAGTTTCACCGGCGCAACCGACATCATCAAGCACCTGGCCACCGTGCGCAACAGGATCAAAAAGAAGAAGGAAGATGCCCTCTTCGCCATTGAGAACCACCATGCCCTTGCCCTTGAAGTCGACACCACTCTGGAGTTTATGACGAGCGGGGGTCCCTACCTCCCCGGCCTCGATGACAATTTTCTTGCCGACCGCACTGTTTACCTCGCCGTTGTAAGTTATCCATGCCTTTTGGGAAAGCTCTCTTTGCCCCACGTTTACTAACAAGCCGTCGGGGTAGAACCACATTGTGACGTTCAACGGCGACGGTAAAATCACACAGATCCGGCAGAGCTGGGACCAGGGCTCGCTTCTGAAGCAGGTCGAGGTGATTGGCAGATCCGGCCAGAATTGGCCCATTCGCGACAGCAAGGACCAAATAAGCCTGATCGCCAAATGCGTCAAAGGTGCCGGGGCTGCGGCCTCTGCGGCGGCTCCCGCGGCGGCCCTCCCTACGCGCGCTCGCGGTGGCTCAACGAATGCGATGCGCGACCCCCATGCGACGCTAGACTTGTTTGCATCGCGCGATGAGGTAGAGAGCAACCCCGCCGCCATCGTCTCGCCTTACGCAGGCAGGAGACCTCGCCAGCGGTCCTTCACCGAGATCCTGGGCGACGAGCCTCTCGACGAGCCGGGCTCTCCCAGCAACGGTCGCGACCGTTCTCAATCCCCCAGCAAAGTGATTGCGCCCAAGATTGGCGCCGGCAAAAACTTTCAGCGGATGCGCCTCTTCGATACCGACGAGAATGACGCTGTTGCCGAGACACACGAACGCAAGCCGTCGACCGACCGTATTATACGGCCGGATCCCAAAAAGTACCAGCACTTCAACTTGAACGACGGCACCGAGGCCGGGGCGGCCCAGGAGGCTCCCAAGCCAAAACCCGCCCCCGACAGGAAGAGCAAACACGATGCCAACTGGTCGTTCGACGACTTTGTGACGCCGCAGAAGGTCGTGGCCAGCCGCGGTGCACACCGTGCTCGTGATGTTCGTCACTGGGGCGCAGACAACGAGGTGCTTGAGAACACACCCGCCCCGAATGCCCATGTAAACAAACCGCGCCGGGATGCAGAGGCTCATTTTGAACTGGTTGACGATGGCCCGATGCGCGACGAGACGCGCAATGCCAGTCGGCTGCCTCGCGGTGCTATGCAAAACGAAGGCCAGCACCTATACGAAAACAGGCTGCATGTCGAAGAAGGCACCGTTCCATCGCCCGCTCCGCCCGCGCTCGGCAACATCACCAACCTTGGGAGTCGCCGCAAGGATTTCGATCCCCACTTCAACATGACAGACGAGTCCCCACATCACACTGACGGCGGCAACGAGCCAGCCAAAGTGCCAGAGGACCGCAAGAAGGCGGTTCGCATGATGGAGAGCAACTGGTCGGCATCGGACGAGTCACCCGTGTCACGCAAGGAGAACGACAATCCCAACGACAAGCGAGCGCCCGGTCATCGAGGAATCATGATTGCTGGTGATGGCATGGGCGGCAGGAAAGGTTCTGATCGCAGTTGGATGCACGGCGAGGATGATGAGTATGTGCCCACCACCAAGAAGGGTGGCCGTGGGCCCCCGCAGAAGTCGGACAATTTCTGGGACTTTTAAGTCTTCAGCGCCCTCGACTTCGGGAGGATTGCAAATCAGTGGTATCCTTTTGGTGAAGCAAACGGGACACGGCATCGGATCGGCCGTTGATGATTGACGTTCAATAAGCGTTGTTCATCATCCGCGAGGGAGCACGTTTGCTTTATACATACCCAAACAGCCGCAGGGTTTCTTGTTGAAAGCATGTTCGGAACGATGTCTATCATACTGGCTGGTAGCGTTTATTTCGGCTGCTGGCGGGCAACCTCATGTTGGGCTATCAGACTGTATTCCGTATGAATGCCTGTTTTGTTGAGTTTTGGGGTCACCGGCGAGGGTCGTATCACACGTCCGACGCCGCCGATCTTCTGTTGTTTTTATGTCGTTTGATCAGATACCAATACACGCGCAAACTCGGTGTGTCCCAGATTTGATTTGATTTTTTTTTGTGAACGTATGTTTTATTGGATCTTGGCTCAAGCATCTGCTCTGCCCGCAATGCTGAGCAACCCCCGTCGTTTTCTTTTCAGCGGACACGAAGCGAGTGCCAGCATATTCACGTCGCTGCGAAGCACTCAAGTTCAGAGAAAGCGATCCAGTTGTGCCCACACGTCAGTCACCCTGTGTTATTCTATCCAAGGTCACGTCCACCTTGCTACTTATCCTCAGTTCACTCCAGAGGTGCCCGTATAGGTATCCAAACCGATACCAAATGTTACCCCCCTATGTACATACAAGCAACCCAACCCCTATTCACCTGTGTTCAAAAGACGAAGGAATGAATAGACGCTAGCGGCAAAATCAGCATAAAATTTTATAAGCCCTCTTCCACTTGGGCATCCCCCGCTTCTCATCCACCTCCCTCGATATCAGAATCGGCAGGTTGAAGTCCCTCCGCCCCGTGTCAACATCAATCTCGTCGATCTTGACCACCCGAGTCCGGAACCAAAGCTTATAGCTCAAATAAAACGCCACCACGATGGGCGCGCACAGGTACTGCAGGAAGAAATTCCGCGCGGAATCCCTGGCCGAATCAATCGGGATCGCGGCGGCCCCGCCAGCTGCCTCGCTCACTCCCACACCGTTACTGACCATGGCCGCTTCCCCGCCGCCGCCACCGCCACCAGAAGCAGAACCGCCCCGTGCCCCCGACCCCAGCGTATCCGCCTTGGTCGACGACGAGCCCGAAGCAAGCGCGCTCGTGATCGGCCACGCGGCCGTCCAGAACTGCGCCAGCAGCACCAGCACATTCAGCCCGAGCCCCACCCACGAACCCACCACCCCAACCTGCGACCGGAACGCCAGCTCCTTGACGCTCTTCCCCTTGGCAGCCCAGGCCCGGCGGAACCGGATGTGCGCCAGGCAGATCGACCCCCACGTGAAGACCGACGACAGCCCGGACACAGCCAGCAGCCAGTTCAGCACCTCGGACTGCTGCTCCAGATCCGCCAGGTAGCCCAGCAGCCCGACCAGCGACGCCACGAGAATAGCGACGAGCGGCCGGCCCCGGCGGTCGACGTAGCCCAGGATCTGGGGCGCCTGGCGCTGGTCGGCCAGCGCGGCGAGGGTGCGCGAGGAGCCGAAGACGGCCGAGTTGCCGACGGAGAGGACGGCGATGAGGATGACGCTGTTCATGACGCCGGGGAGGATGGCGATGCCGGCGGACTCGATGGCGATGACGAAGGGGGAGGCCGAGGCGTCGACGGACGACTTGCGTGGGGAGCCGCCCAGCAGGCGGGGGTGGGTGTGCGGGACCAGAAGGCCGATGAGGGTCAGCGAGACAATGTAGAAGAGGGTGATGCGCCAGAAGACCTGTTTTATCGCTGTGGGGAGCGAGCGGCGCGGGTTGGCGGTTTCGGCGGCGGCCTGGATTTTGGTGGTATCAGTTCCCCGTGGTCTTTCTTACGATGGGGCGGAGATATGAAAAAAAAAAATTAACAATATAAAAAAAAGGGGGGAGGGGGTTGTTTACCAGGCCGACGAGCTCGGTGCCGGTAAAGGCAAAGGCTGCGGTGACAAAGACGGCGCAGAGCCCCTTGAAGCCGTTGTTGAAGGCGCCTGGGTCGTGCCAGTACCGCCCGCCGATGTAGCCGTCGTCTGGGAAACCGCCTATGTTGATGACAATGCCGAGGAGGATGAAGCCAATGACGGCAGTGATCTTGACGGTCGAAAATATAAACTCGGCTTCGCCGTATCCTTTGACGCCAAACAGATTAATGACGACAATGGCGAGGAGGAAGATGGTGATAAAGATGGCGTGGTCGAGATTGCTGTTCCAGTAGCCGACTGTGATGGAAGCGGCGATGATCTCGAGTGGCAAGACGATGAGCCACTGCAGGGCATAGCTGTTGAGGGTCAGTGCCGTTTCATAGACCCTTGTCTCCATGGAAACTCACTTCCAGCCCATAGCAAAACCCCATGCCGGGTCGATGAACCTCGTCGAGTAGGCCGAAAAGGAGCCCGCAACGGGAAAGGTCACGGCGAGCTCGCCCAGGGCCTGGATGGTGCAATACAGCATGCAGCCCACAAAGAGGTATGCGATCAGAAGAGCGCCAGGGCCGCCTGTGTGGAGTGCCTTCCCAGACGCGACGAACAGGCCGGTGCCTTGGTCAACCCGCATTAGCCAAGCTGTTCCATGCCACATCATAATAAGGCACGATGGGGCCCTCCTCCCGGGGGGGCCATAGAAGAAAAAGACGAGTCAACGCTTGTAAACTGGTAGGTACGCACCAATAGACCCCCCGATTGCAATCATCTGCAGATGCCTGCCCTTCAGCTCGCGAGACAGCAGCGTATTCGCAGTCCCGACATTGGCAGCATGGAGGTCAAAGTAGTGGGCGCGGCTGGCAGTCCTCCTGAGCGGAGGCAAGTCATCGGACCGGCGGGTCGCCATGGACGCTCTGTGGCGGTCCTCGGCCGTGTGCATGACGGACGGGGGCGTGACATGGCGGCCTGGGTCTCGGCGGAACGAGTCCAGCCAGCGACGCACGGGGTGGGCGTGCGGTTCCTGGTTGGTGTAGGAACGGGTGGTTGCGCCGGGCATGCTCAAGACGCTGCCCTGGGCGACCGAGTCCTCCTTGGGGCGGAAGTTGGCCATCTCGAGATCGCGCGAGTGGCGCATTGTGGAACTCGATCGAGGTTGGGCTCTGCTAATAGTCTGCGTGACCAGCGGATCTGGCTTATCAGTACAGTATGTACATAGGACAACATCAGCCGAGTGTGGTGTGTCGGGGATGTCGTGTTTGCGGCGGCTTTCCTCCTCCACCTAGACATCCCATCCTCTTGTTCGCTTGGCCGAGGCGGACTGAAGAGCAGCTGATAAGCTGTGCCAAAAAGGACATCGGAGTGGAAAGGAGAGACGTCGTGAAACCCGAATGGGCAGCCCTCCTGCCCAGCGAATGCCCTGGTCCCCTTCATCCCCATCTCCGCTGGCACTGGATTGGCTGCCGGTGGACCGGGCCTGGAAGGGAAGGGGTTGGGTTGTATCGGGGACTGAACAGGGCAAGGTACCAGGCAGAAGAAGGCTTGGCTGCCCGGCAAACGTTGTTCAAGTGTGATGTGTGGGGTAAGGTACTGTACGTACCTACCTAGGCACCATGTATCGTACCTACCGCCTATTGTAATTGTAGGCATCGATGTGGGGTCTGGCACTCATTCAACAGCGCAAGTCGCGTGTGTTGATAAAAGTGCTACAAACGCTAATAAGCATTGCTTTTGTACAGTACTTCCAATATTACCTATGTACTCATTTCAAACATCGCTCATGTCAAGCCCCTCCCTCCCCTCCCCACCCTCCCCCCTCTACTCAACGACCTTTCCCTCCGCATCTCTGGCCTTTCTCGTCCACCCGGTCGAAAACAACGGACCCATGTCGAATCGCGGCAACGGATGTGCCTCGGTATTCAGCACAATCTTATCCAGCGGCAGCAGGTCGTCGGGCGAGAACAGCAGATAGAAATACTTGAGCGTCTCCGCGAGCCAGAAGCTCTCCATGTTATCCCGCGAGGTGGGCGGGATCACGTTGGCGTTGGACAGGCTCGTGAAGCCGCCGCCGTCGGCAACGGCCGTGTAGTTCATGAAGCTCTTGAACATGTCCCACCCCCAGTCGCGGTACTTGGTCTCGCCCGTGATACGCCACATATAGAAGAGGCTCTCGACTGTCTCGGGCCGCTGCAGGTTATGACTGTCGAAGGGTCGGACGTCGAAGTCCTTGCGCCATGTGGCGTCGGGGTCCGGGTCGAACTCGGCTGGGGCTTTGTGCGGCGCGGATTCGGGCGCGGGCGGTTTCGCGATGTTGAAGTAGGTGATCTCGGCGGCGAGGCCCGTCGCCATCCACTTGTACATGCCCCAGCACGTGTGCATCAGCTCGCGGGCCAGCTGCATGTCGGCTTCGTCTTGCTTGGTCCAGGTTGGGAGCTTCTTGGCTTCTTGCTCTGTCAGGCCGCCTGTTGCTGCCAAAGCGATGGTGCCCGGCATGAAGCAGACGAGGTGGTCCATCTTGGGCGACAGCTCGCCGCCGAGGCCGCCTGGCCTCTCACCGATGATGGTGAACTGAGACGGTTCCGTGTATGTGACGAGGTGTTTCCGGACACCCTGCATCGCCTCGCGCCACATGTCCTGGTACACCGGTTCCTTCTTGTTGGTTTGCAGGTACTGCTTGATCAGATATTCGTAGTACGAGTCACCGCGGCTGCCGAGCCGGATGTTCTCGCCCTGGAACTTGCCCGTGGTTGCGAAGATAAAGATGGGCACCAAGCCATCCCGGGCGCCGTTGTCGTCTACAAGTTTCATGACTTTTTCGACCTTGTCCCAGTACTCCTTTTCGCCTGTCAACTTGGCGAGGTACTTGAATTCGAGTTGCAACGTTGTTGTCTCGGCGGTCGATGATGCGCCTAGATCGGCGTGCGAGAGAATCCCCTTGTACTTGGCCAAGTTGACGCTGGCATAGGGGACTCCGGACGGCGAGTCGAATGCTGCCATCAGCCGGTCCGCCAAGTCCTTCGCTTTCTCCAAGTAGAGGTCCTCTCCCGGCTTGCCCGGGTCGTCGTCCGGTATTGGCGCTAGATCGGGGTAGGTAGTCGAGAGGTAATGCGCCGACAGCAGTCCTCCCAGCATGCGGATCGTCGTCTCAAACGTGTTCACGTCCTGATCCTGGTCCCAGGTCAGCGACTTGGATAGCCACTCGCGCGCGTGTGTCAGGCGGCTGGTCATGTTCATCAACATCAGGGTGTCGAGCGAGTCAATGATAATCCAGCCAAGGCCTTTGGGCGCCATCTGCCTCCCCTTCTTGGACTCGGGGTGGAACTCGTCGTGGCCTGCCATCTCATGGTCAGCAGCTCAACCAACCTCACTTGGAAAATTCCACCGGGAACAACTCACCCCAGGCATATCTCTCATACGCATCCCAACTCAGCTCCATGGCCTCCACCACCCTCTCCCGCCTCTTCAGCCAGTCCACCTTGCCTCTCCACCCTCCCTTACCCTCTTCTTGCTTCAACCAACCCCACTGATTCAACTTGGTCACCGCCCTTTCCTGGTGCCCCGCAAACAGGCCCGTCCACCACACCAACCCTACAATCACCAACAACAAAAACCCACATGTCCTTTTCCGCCGGTGAAAAGGTCTCTTCCACGCTGCTTGTGGCCCGCCCCTCCCCGGGGGGTACATGTATGGTTTGTCCTTGTACATGGGCAGCGCGGCACGGCTGCTGCGTGACGAAAGCAGGTCTTGCACGCCGTTTATGACTGAGGAGGCTGCGGTGCCGCCGCTGCCGCCAGCAGTGGCTCGTTGGCGAGAGGAGGAAGAGGAGGATGCAGCCCAGAGGTGGTCTTCGAGCTGGCGTTGCGGGTTGGAGAAGGAGGGGACATTTTTCGGCACGGTGAACGACATGTCCTCGTCCTGCTGGGTCGAGTTGAAGGGCGTGATGCTTTTCGACTGCTGCTGCTGCGTCTGCTGCGTCTGCTGCTGCTTCTTCTTCTTTCCGGCTTCGGGCCGGGCGGGCGCTGCTTTCTCGACGTCGAGGGTGCTTGTGGCGGGCTCGGCGAGGGCTTGCTGCGCGGACTGGACTACCTCGCCTGCCTTGTCGCGGAGGTCGGCGGCGGCGGATTGGGTGGCGGCCGCTGCGGTCCGGATGATGTGGTGCAGCGGGGAGAGGGTGTTGGTGGTGGTGGTGTTTGGTGCGTTGTAGGCCCTGTTGCTCTTCCAGGTGGCAATGGGAGGCCGGTTCAAGCTGCCGTTACGGAGGTTGAAGGGGTCTCGAACGTTCATTGGGATGCTGCTGCAGCCGGCAGGCAAGGCATGGCGGTGGCGGTCACCGCTGGCAGAGAAGCGATGTGTTCAAACAGACGATGGCGGGTAAAGAAAGCCACGATCGATCTTGCGGAGCGCATGGCACAAAGTAACCTCCACTACCTGCCCACCTAGGTAGTTAACGGAACCCCACTGCCGCCTGTAGGCCGCCCATGGAACCAACCCAGCGGAAGCTCCGGTCCGTGCCGCTGCTGAGATGCACGGACCATTCTCACTGCCTACGCTGCGCGCTGCTGTGCATACTGTACCGCACTTAACCCTGAGTAATTCAGTATTGTTAGCAATGTTAGGTTGGAGGTCAGCGACGGGATGCGAATCGAATACCTACCTAAGCGCCTGCGCTATTCGCCGAATTTCCCCCTTGGTGCATATACTCCCGAGCAGGGGCGCCTGATGGCGGCATGAAGTGCCATGAACCATCAAAAAGGCTCCTCTCAGAACGGCGATATGCGCTCGCTGATACCAAGTGGCAGCCGTGCGCCATGAAGAGCTTCCAGTTCCGGGAGTCGGGTCGACGACGCAAAGGGAGTAGGAGAAGCACTTCAGCCGGGCACCAGAACCAACACGAATCACCTCAATGCGCTAGTGAGAATCTCGGAAGAGTTCTCTCGCATCTCGCAGTAGTGGGTGGAGCGAAGCAAGAACCTGGCCATACGAACATTCTTCGAGAGTCCGAGACTGACATGTTGTGTGGAATATTGGCACGCGTCCCCTGCTGTCCGGCCGTGTAGCGAACGCAAGACAAGATGCTAATTATGGGAGGTGGGCGCTTAGGTCGTTGATAAAGACTCGGCAATGTTGAACTTGGCCAACGAGACTGCTGTCAGTCTGGGGGGCTGCAATCATCGAACCATGTGCAAATTTGACGATGCCAACAGCCAACGGTACAGACCGCTACTCAACGCTATCGCTCAGATGGTCAGGGGTTTCTGGGAGCAGGCAATGGCGAGCGAGGCCCCAGCTAGTACGTCCCGTGCTGTCGCACCTTTCTCATCTTCCGGCCTCCAGGGACAAGGTTGATGACCTGGACTTACCCCGAACCATAGCTTCCATGTCCTCCGACGAGGGGATGAAGGAACAATGCGCCTTCTTCATGAAAATTCTTGATTCTCTTGACTATGTCGCCTACCGCCAAAGGAATCCCGAGAGAGAGCCAGGCACTTGCCAGTGGACCAGTCGTCACGCTCAATTCCGGTCTCGGACCGACACCGCCGGCTTCAGCATTCTCCGGATATCTGGCGATCCTGGCTGTGGAAAATCCGTGGCAGCCTCGTACCTGGTCAGCTACCTCGAGGGGACGCAGCCCTCAGCATTGACCGCCTATTTCTTCTTCAAGGACGATAGCGACAAACAGTCAAAAAAAAAAAAAAAAGCCACCGATCATTGGGGCAAAACGGCGCCACAAGTGGCACTCAAAAAAGGGAACGTCGTTGTTGTCAAGCACCTGCTCCGGTTCGAGCCGGATGTTGAGAGAGTCTCGATTGGGGCGGCTTTCCCCCTTGGCAACAAAATCTGCACGACGAGAAGCGTTCCATGGACATTATTCCCATACTTGACGCGCTCCTCCGAGCAATGCCAGAGGACATGATAAACCAGTACGAAAGCCATAGGCAGGAGCTTGAGGCTACTCTGGCCCAAATGGCAAAGTCGGATAGTAACTCCTCTTCCTCAGGCACGCTAAACTATGTTGTCAATACCATGAGGAAAATGAGCACAACCTCCGCAGGACTCTCATCGAAGACGGACATGCCACTCAGTTCTGTTTTGTCTAGGGAGAGTAGACGTGCTACCACAGCCACAACGCTGCCTGTCGAAGTCGGAGACACGGAGACGGAGTGTGTAAGCAAGAACTGAGTTGAGTCCGGAGAGTTCGGATCCGTGTTATGGAGATACCTGGATAAAAACGAACGCTTTGGAGACTCCCTACTATTCCCTCTCTCCAAGCGACCTCGAAACGAATTGAAGTGACTCGGTGTGATGAGCAATTGTATCGACCACGAACACCGAAAGACATCTGGCAACCGGACACTAAGGTTCACAAGTTGCCATACAGAGCCAGTTGAGCGCCTGCCCGGCCGATCATTTTTTTTAAGTTTAAAGTGGAATGGGAGGGGAGAAATGGGGAGAACAAAACAAAAAAACACGGCTAAGTGTGATAGAAGGAGATAGAGGGAACGATATATAGAGAAGGTATACAGGGAAAAGATAGCAAATAGAAAGAAATGCAAAAGAAATAGTGAAGTGGGGATACGGCCGCAGGCAAGAAGAACCTTACGTGTGGTCTCTCACTTCTACTAGCGATGCTTCTTGCTTGTTGAGATTACATGGTTTACAGAATTGAGATTCATACTGTGCGGCTGAGTGGCTCTTGATCTGTGCTCTTTCTGTTATGTAAAACGCCTCAGACCAGGCAATTTACAACACCTTGCTAGGTTGCCGTCATGACAGAAGAATATTATTTCAGATCGCAAGAGCCGCTCTCCGGCGCGCCGTCCTTACTCTGGGAGGATTTCAAGCGACCGCGGCTTAGGCGATTTCCCGAACCGGTTGATAACCTGAAGCTGGGGAGGTATCTCGGTGGCGGAGTCGATGGCTTGGTTTTCAAGGCACGGGTGCGTGGCCGGACGGAGCCGTTGGCGGTCAAGATCGTACGCCGCTACTTGCCCACATTTGCTCATTTTTCTGGTCTTTTCTTGCACCGTTGGACACGTCTCGATCTGACTTGCATCTCGTTCAGTTCCATTCCAGCAGTCAGCCCCCTCCTGTGTACGGCGCCCCGCGGTACTGGCCTTTTGAGAGAGAGTGCATCAACCGTGCGCTCTTGGAGATGATCACTACCAGCCTTCAACGTGCCGCAGCGGCTGGTAGGGAAATCTACGTGCACCCCAATCCGAAGACAGTGTCGCACGCGCGTCGCAATCTGAAGGCCTTCTCCGAGGAGGACGCGACGAGGCCGCAACCCGAAGGCTTCACTCCCATCAACATTGACCCCCCAGTCGTCAGCTGCCTAGGTTAGACCGATTTCACAGGCAGCGAGATCAACGCGCACTTTAAAAGGGTTAGAGTCGACCAGGATGCTAGGATTGACGACCAAACGTACCAAGCGATCGTCTACCAGTTTGTTGCTGAGGAGGGTGTCCCCGAGATCGACAACATCATCTCACAGCTCCACTTCTTCCACCTCGCTGGCTTCATGGCTGTCAACTTCAACGAGAATAACTGGCGTGGCAAGGGAGTATTTGTCGACTTTTCCGACATTGTCCCATACCATACCGGCTACATGTGGTGGCGGCCTACATATTTCGCCGAACAGGAAGCAGGCTATTGCTATAGCGTAGTGCGGCGTGCGGCGAGGAACGGTTTGCTTGGGCCGCGGCCCAAGCTCGTCGAAGAACCGCGCCGTCGCCTTCCAACGCACTGCGATGGGCGAGCTGGACCGCCAGCACGAAATATAAAACCCCCACCGCCACCGCCACCGCCTCGTTGGAGTTGCTTGCTGGAAGATGAGGACATTCCGGCCAAGTACATCTCCTCGTGGATCAATCCACTTGCCTCCACAAAACGACCTTTGGGCATGAAAGAAGATGGTGAGTAGGTCCGCGAGAGGGTACCCAATTCAGGGGCGAGGCCTTGGAAGTTGGAACGCCCCAATAGACACACGTCTCCTTTACTGGGCAAACCGATTCTTTACCATCGGCTTCAAGCGCAATTTCCATTTCATGTTTACCAGTAGAAGATACCCATAGCAAGCTGTTTGATTTACCATTACTACATGTGGAGGGAAGCTACCAATTCAAGTTTGGACACACCTTTGCGTGAGCTTCTCCGATCTCCAAGGCCAAGTGTGTGTGTAAGTGAGTGTGGTGGCTAAGAAAGGGTCTGATTGGTGGAACAAGCGTTACGTAAGGCCTCAAGCATCCCATGGGGCCTCAAGAAGAGAAATGAGATGAAACTTGAGCTCATGATTGAACCCAAATATCTTTCGGCCCACATCCCACCTGATCTCACCTTCACACACCAAAGCCAGTCAGCGCAGCCATGGAAGAACAACACCACCGCTCCTCCGAGTTCCGCTCCTACCCGTTTCTAACCCCCGAAGAGTTCGCCGAAGCAGCCCACCACCTCGACAGGCGCTACTGCCAGGCAACCCTCGGCCCCGTCCGCAGACAATGGAAGCTGAGAACGTGCACGGCACTCAACACCACAGCCGCGTTCACACTGGGGCCGGAATACAGCACATACCTGCAAATCATTCGACCACTAGAGGAAGAGCTGGACGATGGTGATTTGTCGAGCTACTTGGACAGCTTCTCTTTTGGTGATGACCCGAGCGGGAAAGAGATAGGGATAGAGCGAGATATGGAGATGGTGGAAGCGGAGGAGGCTGACCAGGTGGGTTATGATCCAATCAACAATCCCGGCCCATTCCTCGAGATATGTATCTCACGTCATACCTAAGGCTATCCTACCCAAGCGATTGCCGGATCCCTTCCGAGCCGGGCACGTCCGATATGAGATCCACCTGCACCCGGCTTACCAGGCGCCTTGCCTGTGGTTCAGCCTACATGATCTGCCCGCCGACGAGCGGGCCCTGGACATCGACACGGTCTTCAGACGGCTTGTGCCGACACAGTTCAAGGAGGGACTGCGTGCAAGCATCGGATCTATCGGCGGCATCTCGGTTGACGTACGTCTCCCATCTCCTTTTTCATTTCTTTTCAGTCTGGATGCTAGACTAGGCGATGGTTAACTTGGATTCTGTATGGCTCCGTTGTGGAAAAAAAAAAAGGCTCTAGACTAACCCAAACCATTTTCTTTTCGTTTCTGCAGCATCACCCAGTTACAGGGGTCCCTTCCTTCTTTGTCCATCCCTGTCTCCTCGGCGAGGCCATGGAGAGATTTGACTGCTCCAAGGAGAACTACCTCATGGTCTGGCTCGGCCTGGTCGGGGGCTGTGTTGGGTTGTGGGTGCCAGCCGAGATGGCGCTGGAGTCGTAAGCCGAGGAAAGCCAGCAGCGGCTTTGATTCTTCCCATGGACGACGGGCACGGGGTATCATCATTCATCGTCACTCTCCTCCTCCATCGCCACATCCGAATCGCTTTCTTCACCCTGCTCCTCCTCCTCCTCCTCTCTCGGCCGCTTCACCCCGCGGCCTTCCGGGGTGCCGGCGTCGGTCATAGGATGGTCGGCCCCTGATGGTTTGGACGGGAGACCTGGCGCAGTTGAAGGCGCCCCCGGCACAGGCGCATTGAAGATGCTCTGCTGGAGGTCTGTTACCGCCACCTGGGCCGCAGTGGCAGCGGTTGGCATTTTGAAGGTGCCGTCGAGTTTGGCGATGATGTTTGACTTGGACCTGGCATACGAGATTTTCTACTGCCCGTTAGCCACTGCGCTAGTGTAGAGAAAGCATTTGCCTCACCATTGGGCGCCCAAAGAATTCAAAGCCGTCTAATGACCGCATCGCCTGTGTCGCTGTCTGGATGTCCTTGTAGACGATGTGGGCCTGGCCGCGCATCTTCATCGTCTTGAGCGCGACGACGTCAAGCACCGCGCCATGGGTCGAAAAAAGCATGTAGAGGGCTGTGCGCAAATCCTCCTTCTGGATTTTCGCCGACGGTAGGTTCGTGACGTAGAGCGTCTGGTTTGGAGGCACCGAGGCGACCTTTGCTGGGAGCCCCGGCGGAGCGCGCGTGGCCATTGTCGCCATTCTCGGATATTGGCAGATTAGTTGGTTGGGGTCGGTTTCTGTGATCCGTACCAATTGAGCATACAACACGCAAACACTGATAAGGCGTGGTGTCGATCGTGTCGTGTGCGATTGTCGTCGTCGCCGTTGCCGTCGCGTGTCGTGTGTGGTGGATGTGCGCTTGAGCTAAAATTTGGAGACCCCAAGCTGGAGGTTGAGCGTTCTAACACGCCAATGGCGTATGTTTAGCGGTATGTACAGTACGGATTACAGTACATACAAGGGGTGAACCCCACCATCAACCCC